>PVJL010013305.1:0-32912 GCA_004026885.1 Lyroderma lyra
CAAGTATGGATGGGAGTAGCTATTCACAGTCTGACCCCTCCTGCCCGTTCTCCCACTCCCATCCTTGCCCCTTGTGTTCCAGCAGCATTGGATTACTTGATCTACCATACTGAGATGTCATTTCTTTACTTATGCAGCCTCCTCTACTTGCATGTAAATTGCACTTCACCAAAGTAATGAAAGACAGTGTGTTTGAAGAGAGGAAATCAAACATTTCTGTTTTCTCTCTTGAAAAAATGAACTGAATTACATGTTTTTTTTGTTTTGTTTCGTTTTGTTTTTAAGGGATGTTGCTGGCTGGTTTTATCATCAGGAATGTTCCATTTCTCAGTAAGCATGTCAATATTAGTAACACATGGTCTTCACCTTTAAGAAACATTGCCCTTACTGTTGTCCTAATGCAAGCTGGACTTGGACTTGATCCACAGGTAGATTTCCAATTATACCTTGAGTAAAGATACTTTAAATATTAGAGGCTGGTAGAAAAGAAGAGGAAGGATTTTTGTTATAACTGTTTCAAATGAAGTCTTTAAGCAAAACTAAGATTATTTAAAAAAATTTGCAGAAATATTGGCACCTTAATCTCTATTTCTTGTCATCATTATTACTGATATAAAAAGAAATCACTTGATGTAAGATCTCTGTTAGAGATAGCCTTTAATTATTTGCATAGAGATAAATGTCCCTTGTGCAGCTTTTGTGTTATTGGGAAGTTGTGGCTCTTCTATGGAGAAATATTTACTTTTCAGTTAACAAAGGATAAGGTGACCCTAGAAAAGATTTTTGCTTTTGTTTTGTATTATTATTTCAGGGAGATTAAGAATTCCAATATTATTTTTGTTTCATGAATTTTTTCCTACAGATGTAGGTTCCTGATTATCTTTGCATTATTGTAAAAGCTAATCTTTTATTTATAATATTTCCTAAAATATTACTGTCTAGAGATCATAATTCTATTGGGACTTTTAAAAGATTCATGAATACAACAGCTTCTCAAATAAATGTGCCAAATATATAAAGTTTAGTAGTAATATCTCAGGAGCTTATATAATTATAGGCAGTGATCATTTATTGTATTCTCCAGTAGAAAGTTTGAACCAATGAGAAAATTTTAAAGTTCTCCCTTTTATTTAATTAATTGTTCAGGTTTAAGTGATTTTCTCTTTTCTTGTATTGATATTTTTCTTTTTTTAAATTAAATTTATTGGGGTGACATTGGTCAGTAAAATGACATAGGTTCCAGGTGTACAATTCTACAATACATCATCTATGTATTGCATTATGTGCTCACCACCCAGAGTCAATTCTCCCTCCATCACCATATATTTGACTCCCCCTTTCTCCTCACCCACTCTTCTCCCACTTCGTGTTGATATTTTCTATTCATACTTATTAAGTTAAGCAGTTCATCTCTAAATGCTAAGTGATGGAAATAAACCTATACTTTCATTATACTGTTTACTGGGAAGATTAAGGAAGGTAGAACTAGTTATTTAATCATAGAGAAATGGATTTTGTTTAATAATTAAAATATAAGTGTTTTTTTAATATGAAATACCTAATAATCCAATCAATGGTTACATATGAAATGATCTATATTAACATTTCAAGCCTAGTGGAACAATCAGGAAGATTTAATTTAGTAAAATCTTATTACTCAAAAAAAGACTTTATATTTTAATATTTGCTTAAATAATTGTCTTTCTGACCATTATAAATTTGTCTAAATATGACTATGTTTATATTTCAGATTTTGAAGAGTTTGAGGGGAGTTTGTTTAAGGTTGGCCGTGGGACTGTGCCTTATTGAGGCATGTGCAGCTGCTGTGATTTCCCACTTCCTCCTGGATTTTCCCTGGCAATGGGGATTTCTATTAGGGTAACTTTTTATCATTTTTTTCCCTATGAAAATATTAAGTTAAGGATGCTTGGTTAAAAATTATTGATATATTGAAAATATTATGTAGACAAGCTTTTCATTAAAATTGTTTTCACAGTGGTATTATAAAACAGCTTAGAAATCACTTGGCCAGAAGCAGAGCCATGCTCTAAATCTATCATATTCTTGACCAACATACATAGTCCCTAAATGTTTAGTACGAAGAAATTCACTTTATCCATTTATTGCTTCTCTCCTATATTGTAATCTATGTCTGTGTTTAACCTATATAATGGCCTCTTATACACTACATATGATATTGAGAAAGATTTTATATAGATATTATAACAAACAAGCCAACAAATTCTCTTCCCTGGGTCCAATGTCCCATGTATTATTTTCCACCATCCATGTCCCTTCATGTCCAGATTCCTCAGAATAATAGTCTGTAATCACTACCTCTCACTCTTGAACTCCTATTCATTTTTCAATCCATCCAACTTTTGTCTTCACTTATCCATTCCAATGAAATGTATAGCTAAGTTCACCCATTGCATATTTACTATTAAATCTAATTAATCTTTTAAATGAAATGTTTTTTATTGTTAGACTTACTGGGCAGACATTGCTTAACAAGAATTACATAGGTTCCAGGTATACAATCCTGCGGCGCATCGTCTACGTGTTGCATTGTGTGTTCACCACCCAGTGTCACGTCTCTCTCCACCACCATGTATTTGGCTCCCTCTCCTTCCTTTCTCTCTTCTCCTACAGTTAAATTAAATTTTGTTATAAAATACCCAATTGTATTTTCCTTTTGAAAAATTAGAAACTTTATAAATAAAAGTAAAAAGGCTTTTGACTATGCCTTCAAATCCTCGTGCTCATACCCTTACACAAGATAGCAGCTCTTATGAGTTATATATCCTTGTAGAACTTTAAAAATATAAAAAAATTCCAGGCTTCTCTGTCTCCATAGAGAAAAGAGTCTTATTTTGTATATCTTTTTGTGAATGGTATCTCCTATCTGTGACTAGTCTGTTCATATCCTTTGTCTATTTTTCTATTGAGTTATTTTTCTTTCTTATTCATTATATCAGTGCTTTTTGTCTGTTATAGGTATTATAAATATCTTATCCCAGATACTTAACTTTGCTTATGGTGACCTTTTAAATCGTAAAAAGAAAAAACATTTTATGAGTTGTAACTGATAGAAGGGCCAATACATAAAGCCGATCACTTGACCTTGAAAAGAAAAAAAAGAAAAAGCTGGTGGGTGGAGGGTAGGGGAAGTCACAATACAGCTGCTTTTGATATAATCAAATGTATATACCCATGTGTCCACCTGCAAAATTGAGATGCAGTACTTTTTTATTACCCTCCAAAAGTCTCGTGTCCCATCACTATCAATTCCATAGTGGCCCCAGGCAAACTGTAATCTATTTTCTGTCACAACAGATTAAATTTTTTCTTTAGAGTTTTGAATAAATGTAATTATATAGTTAAGTACTCTTCTGTTCTGGCTTCTTTTGGTCAGCAAGTTGTTTTTGAGATGCATCTATATTATGACTAGTCGTTCATTCCATTTTATTGCAGAGATAATAGTATTTCATTGTATGAATATACTGCCAACTTTATCCACTCACTTGTTGGTAAATATTTGGATTGTTTCTAGTTTGGGGCCATTACAAATAAAGCTGTGAACTTTTGTATTCATGTCTTTTTGTGGACATTAGTTTTCATTTCTTAGGAAAATAAGGAGGAGTAGAATTGCTAGGTCATATGGTGAGACAACGTTTAATTTTATTATAAATTGCCAAACAGTTTTCCAAAGTATTGTTATATATTATATTCCCATCAACAATGTATGAAATTCCCGGTGATTTATATCTTCTCCAGTACTTGGTAGTATCCATTTAATTTTAGCATTTTTTACTGGGTATGTTAGTAGTATCATGTTGTGATTTTATAGTTTTTCACTTGGAGTAACTATAAATTTGGAAATTTTTCAGCCATTATTTTTAAAGTATTTTGGCCCCCTTCTCTTCATTCTCCTAGAACAATTACACGTGTGTTAACTGCTTGATATTAGTCTGTATAGGTTCCTGATACTTTATTTTTTTTCCATCATGTTACTCTTTGTGCTTCATTTTGGATATACTCTATTACTATGTCTTCAAATTCACTGATAATTCTGTAGTGTTCAAGATGTTAAGTCTTATTAAGTGAAATTTTTAATTTTTTAATTGTCATAAGCCATCATACATTTTATATATATGTCCAACTTTATTGAGATATAATTGACATATAACAGTGTGAAAGTTTAAGGGGTACAGTGTATTGATTTGATATGTTTATATATTGCAAAATGATTACCTCCATTTTGTCACATAATTGCTGTTTCTTTTTTGTCATGAGAACAGTTAAGATCTAGTCTCTTACGAACTTTCAAGTATATAAAACAGTATTAATTAACTATAATCACAGTGCTATCCATTAGGTTTCCCAAACCTTAAATTAATCATCTTATAAGTGGAAGTTTATTGTTTTTTTGACCAATATCGCACTGCTTCCCCCACCTCAGCCCCTAGTAACCACCAACGTACTCTTTGTTTCTGTGAGTTCAGCTTTTCAAGATTCCATGTACTAATGAGATCATAAAGTATTTGTCTTTCTCTGTCTACATTACTTCACTTAGTATAATGCTCTCAAGGTCTGTCCATGTCACAATGGCAGGATTTCCTTTTTGCTGAATAATATTCCATTGCATATATATACCACATCTTCCTTATTCATTTATCCATTGACAGACACTTAGGTTGTTTCCATCAACTATTGCATCTTTTATTTCCCAAAGTTCCGTTTGGTTCTCTATTTTCCATTTTTTCCTCATTATACGCATATTTTTCTTTAAATCCTTAACAATATGGAATGTATTTATAACAACTTCTTTAACATACTGATCTGCCATTTCCATCATTGCTGTCTTTTTTCTGGGTCTGTTTGTACTGACTGATTTATTTCCCCTGGTAATGGGTTACATTATCCTACCTTTCATATATTTAGTGATCAGATGCTGGAATTGGTAGGTTCTACATTATTGAATTTTGGACTTTGTTGTTTTCTTTTAGAGTGTTGAGCTTTGTCCTGCATGGTAGTTTTAAATTATTTGTGAATTAGTTGATCCTTTCAAGGCTTGTTTTTAAGATCTTTTAGGGAATTTGTATAGTATTCTTATGGTAGAGCTAATTTAGTCCGTTTTGAAGGTGTGGCCCTTCGGAGTATTTACTGAATGCCCTCTGTGTTTGATAAAGTATCTCCACTCCAACCAACTTGGTGGGAACGCAAGGGTTTCTACAGGCTGAGTCCTGTAAATTAACTATCTTACTCTCAATAATCTTTCTTCGGGAGTTATGCTTGTCCAGCCTTGTGGACTCTTACCCTGTGTCTGCACTCCTTGGTATTCAACCAAAGACACAGGGAGCCCTGGGATGCAAATTTCTGGAACTTTCTTTGTTGTCATTCCCTCTCTCTCTCTACTCTGAAAATTGTAGCTACTTTGGCTTCCCCAAACTCTTTTCTCTTCAACTAAGTGCATTTGCGGGACTTATTTTGGTTTCTCTCCATTGTAGCCTTGAAATTGCTCCCAAGCAGAAAGCCTGGGCAATGATGAAGTTTACTTCATTTGTTCACCTTTTCTTATTTGTAATAGTCCTATACTATCTGTTACCCAGTGTCTGAGGATACTTGTTATATTTTGTCTGCAGGATAACTCTAGAAACTATAATCCTTCATGCCACTGAACAGATGTCCTACTTTTGATTTTTAAAGGTTTGTCTTATGTATGACTACCTTGCTGAATGTACATATTAGTGCTTTTATTCTTACATGAACATCCTATCTTCAAATAATTAAATTTGTCTCTTCCTTTACCAGTATTTGTGCTGTTATCTTTATTTTATTGTGTTTGATAGAACATCCAGTCAACGTTGAAAATCAGTAGAAAAAACAGACATTTCTTAACTTTTTAATAATTTTAATGAGAATGCTAGTAATGCTAGTTTTATAATGTAGAACCATCCATTCATTCCCCTACTTGGTCAGCTTTTTTTATTTTTATAAATTTAATTCGTTCATACATTCTTGGGATCATAAATAAAACTGAACTATGATTTTTTTCCTTATGCTATCTTTGCCCTGTTTAATATCACATTATTATTATTATTATATTATTGCCTCAAACCCCTTCATGTTGATATCATCTCTAATTTTAAAGCAAGTTAATAATCAGTATCAATTTTCTTTCCTTTCATCTCAGTTTTCTTTCTTTCCTTTTAAAATAACGATCAGTATATAAGCTACCAAGCTATTTGAATACCCTTCATTTGTATCTTTCTTGCAGCAACTTCTGGATTCATTTTTCTTCTTATTTGTGTATTTTTGCCAAAATTATTGTTAATGTGTGTAGTTTGAAGTCTTGAGGGCTTGCAAATGTTTTCATAAAATTATAAAACCCTCAGATTTAAATGGCTGTTTGGCTGATTTAAAAATACTCAAAACGATTTTCCTTAAACTTTTAAAAAAGTAATCTTGCATCTAGCCTTTCTGTTGAAAAGTCTAATGTCAATCTAATCATTATTTTTTTGTACATAATCTTTCTTTGGACCCTCTTAGAATTTTCTCTGTCTTTGATTTTGTTAAATATGACTGTAAATTAATTAGATATGGATTATTCCTTACATCTCGTGTGACCCTTTCAATCTAAGATATTTTGTCTTTAATAAAGGGAATCTTATTTCCACTATTTCTTTGAGTATACCATCTGCTCTACTTTCACATATTTATCTTTCTGAGGCTTTTATCATCTGTATATTGGCAAATATGCTATTATCCTATCTCTTACCTATTATTTTACATTTTCTCTTTTTTTATCCTTTCCTGCTACTTCCTGGTAGAGTTCTTCAATCTTATCTTACAACTCACTACTTTTGTTCCTCAGGTATATTCACTCATTTTATTTCGACTATTGTGATCTATGTTATTATGCTAATATTTTAATTTATCACCTTTTATGTTTTCTGGATTTGATTTATTTTGCTATTCATCTTCATTTTAGTTACTATATTCTTATTTAAATTTTTTATCTCATCTGATAACATTTGATAAAATCTGTGTGGTTTTTTTTTTTTGCTGTATATGTTAATATTTTAAAGCTAAGTTATTAGGTCACAAAAATCCGTGATTATTATATAATCCTGGTGATTCTTTAAAATTAATATTAAGTATCCCTCTCACTCATTTTAATGCAGACTCATTTGAATTCTCCTTTGTCAAATATTAATATTTCTCTCCCTGTTTTGTTTTGGGTACTCTATTCAGAATGAATTTCTCTAGCCCTGAATTATTAAACTTTTTATTGAAGTATAACTCATATATAAAAGAGTATAAAATTTATGAGTGTACAGTTTGGTGAACAATCAAATGGTGAGTGAATATTCATGTGACCATCAACCAGATAAAGCAATAGAACATTGCCAGAACCCCAGAAGTACCCTTATGATT
This sequence comes from Lyroderma lyra, assembly GCA_004026885.1. NCBI lineage: Eukaryota > Metazoa > Chordata > Mammalia > Chiroptera > Megadermatidae > Lyroderma > Lyroderma lyra. The sequence continues at coordinate 7,441 of PVJL010013305.1, forward strand.
TCTCCTAATCACTTTTTTACTCCTCACAGGTAACCACTATACTAACTTCTAAAACCATAATTTAGTTTGCCTGTAGTTATACTTCATATAAATGAAACCATACAGTATATATTCTTTTCTGCCTAGCTCTTTGACTCAATATTATGTTTGAGATTCACACATATTATTGTGTGTAAATGTAGTTTATTGATTTACCTTTTTGTATAGTAGTACAGGTTCTCAAAAAAATGTCATTTTATTCAACATTATTTTGTTACAACATTAATGAGATACTGTAGGAACTTAACACTTGTTTTTATCAGCTCATGGTAAAATTGGTTTTGCTGTAAGTTCTAAGAACCTATCAATAATATGAAGTGAGGTCTTAGTGTATATCGTCGTATGAACATACTACAATTTATTTATTCTACTGTCATTGGGAACTTGCATTGTTTCTATATGTTATTGCTAATGTTCTTATAAACAGTCTTGTATATAACTCTTAGTACAGATACACAGTTTTCTATAGATACTGTGGTTCTAATCTTTCATTTGAACCATTCATGTGACTATGTTGTGATATTTCATTAAGATTTTTATTTTCATTCCCTGATTTTCAATGAGGCTGGAGAGTACCTGTTCAAGTTTTTTCCCTGAATTTCTAATGAATTTTTGGTTGATTATTTTTTTCTGATTTATCGATAGGAGTTCTGGTTCCATATTCTGGATAGTCCTTGGTTAAATATGTTTTTCCACTAAGCAACTTTCCATTTCACTCTCTTGATGTTTGAAATTTTTCATTTTAGTGTAATCCAGTTGAAATCTTTTTCTTTATTGTTAGGAATTTCTGTGTCTTGTTTAAGAAATCATTCCCTATCCAAAGTGTTAAAAGTTATTTTCCTATATTATTTTCTAGAAATTTTACTGTTTTACCTGTCGCATTTCAATCCATAATATATCTCAAATTGATTTTTGTGTGTGGTATGAGGTTCTCCCTCCCCTAGGAATATCCACTAGACCCAGCACCAGTGATTGAAAGGACAAATCCTCCCAGGCCATTGCTCTGTCATGCCACCTTTGTCAATAAGTAAAGTTTCCATACATGTATGGGTCTGTACTCTCTATTCTTACCTGACGATTATTTGTCTGTGTTAATTACTACTGTAGTTTTATCATAAGTCTTAATATCTTGCAGAATAAAACCCTCACTTGTATAATCTTAAAAGTGACTCTGCTATTCATAATTTCCACATGAATTTATAATGTTTGCCAATTTCTATCAAAATACTAACATTTCAATTGAAATTATATTAAATCTATAGATCAATTAGGGGACTCTAATTTTTCTTAATCAAGGGTTTCTTCCCTTGCATAGGGCTACATATATTTAATTAGATTTATTCTTAGGCATTTGATAGTTTTCAATGCTCAATGAAAAGTACCTTTAATTTTTTTATGTTCTTAATTATTTGTTGCTGGTATTCATAAATACTGTTTGTTTCTTTTTCATATAGCTTTTGTCTCCAGCATCTTTGCTATACTCATTAATTCAAATGTATCTGTAGATAGCTTTAGATTTTTTTGCATGTACAGATATGTCAAATATGGATAATGACAGCTTTATTTCTTTCTGTCTAATATGCATACCATGTATTTTTCCTTATTGCACTAATTAGAACCTTCAATATAATGTTGATTAGAAGTGGTGATAATAGGCATCTTTGTCTTGATCTTGTATGTAAGACTTCTGTAGCTGCCATTCATGAAATTAAGGAAGTTGCCCTCTGCTCTCAGTTTGCTGATAAATGTCTTCATCATCAGTGGGTGTAGAATTTTATCAAATAATTGTTTTGCTTCTATTGAGGGTGGTGGTAAGAATTTTACCCTATATTCTACGAGTATTATAGTGAATTGTGTTGATTAATTTTTTAATGTAAAAACAAACGTCTGTTAATGTAAGCCAAATTTTCACTCATGAAATGGACCCAGTCTGGTCACTATACTTCTGATTTGCAATTTTCCTGTACCATTTTGGTTTAGATATCTTACTAATAACTCAGAGTTAATTTTTTAAAACCAATCAGAAGAGACTCTGTATTACACAAGTTCATCCAACTAATTCATTATACAAGTTAAGTTAATTTGGACTTAACCCTGCTTTTATTTCACTCTTTAAAATATTATACATTCTTGTGAATTCTATTGTTTTTCACCTTCTGTTGGATTAATAGCATTTTCTTTGCTTCACTCCTTTAATCTTTGGAAATCAGAAACTCATTCTCCTAGCGATTACCTATACTTCTAGAAAATTCATACTTAAAATTTATAACATGTTTTTACTTCCCCCATTCCCTCATATAGTCAGTCAGTTCTTCACCAGTTGATATGATCCAGAATGTTAGTCTAAGATTATTTTTTATTTCTTTACAATTAACATTTTTATATATTTAGCAATAAATTTTACTGCTCCCTATTATTTCTTATAATGATAATCATAATAGTTATAGTAGTAGCAAACATTTATATAGTGCTTGCCATGTGCCAGGCATTTTGTGAAGTAATTGATTCATTATATTAACTTGTTTAATCTTCACAACAGCCTTGTGCAGTTGATACTCTAATTATTTCCATTTGTTGAGGGAGAGGCATATAAACTGAAACAAAGAGATGTTACATGGTTTTCCTAAAGTCAGACAGCTAATAGGTGGATCCAGAATTTTGACTCAGCCTAGAACCTTTATACTTGATGTCTATACTATGCTGCCTGTCTTTTTATTTTTGATCTCCTATCTTTTGTACTAAAATTATTTTCCCTGAATATTTAAAAGATATGATTGTTATCTCTTTGCATTAATTTTGCCCATGAGAACCTCTTATCAAATTTTTAATTTATTTTTTCAGTAATTATTACTTTTTCTGTTTGGAAGCTTGATTTTCTGATTTTTTTTTTCAGTAACTTTTTGCTATACAACACGTCTTCCTTGAATTCCCACATTAGTATCATGTAAAAGCTTGTTAGAAATGCAGAATCTTGAATCCCACCCCAGACGTTTTAAAATTTTCTTACATTTTTTTATGTGGGTAGTTCCCTGGCTGGGAATCGAACCCAGGCTGCAGCGTTGACAGAGCTGAAGCCTAGCCACTATACCACCAGGGAACTCCAAACCCCAGAGTTTTTAAAATCTGCATTTTTAAACAAGATCCTCATGGAATTTGTTTGCATACTAAAGTTTGAAAAGTACAGTCTTGGTAGGTCATTTTTCTTAGTGAAATTTTCCAAACATGAAGAAGAGTAGAGAGAATAATATAACGAACACCCAAATACCCTTAACGTTTAATCTCTAATGAATCTTAAAGTAAATTACAGGCACGATGATATTTCACCCCTGTAATCTACATTATGCTTTTCTAAAAGGTAAGAGCATTTTTCTAATTAAATTAACAAGAATTCCTTAATGTCCTTTTTGAAATGTGTTCTACTCAATATTTGGTATGATACTTCAGAGGATTGTGTATATTTTTTTTCCATGTCTTAGATATATCTTTTATCTCTCCTCAGTCCTTTATTTCCTTTTATTACCTCCTCTCTAAAAATACTAAGTTTTTCTTTATACTCTATGTCTACTTACCTTTTTGAAGTATATACTGGGAAATTTTCTCTGTTCAGTTTTCTAGCACATTAACTTACTCTTCAGCTATGTTCATAGCAACTACTTATTTTTTTATTTTGGCAATTGATTGTTAATTTTTAAGAACTAGTGTTAAAATGGCATGGATAGATGCAATATATTTTCATGATTTTAACGATACTTATATTTTTTCTGAAGTCATGTTCTGATTGCGCTCATATATATCTCTGGTTGCTCTCAGACTTTTCTTAGGTATAAAGTTTTTTCATTTAATGAAGTTGGTGCCATAATTCAAAGTGCCAACTTTCTCTAAATATTTAATGATACTTTAATGGATGCTTATTTTTGTATTTGAAACTTCTTATTGACTTGTGATTGCTTTATGCATTATTGCCTTCTTGCAGGGAATAGGTCATTCATGCTACCAAGCAAGGTATCTTAGAAGCTCAGGCTGACAATAGGATTCTTATGCAAGTGATTTATTGAGGGAGCTCTCAGTGCCAACCTCTGAGTAAAGGAAGCCAGACAGGAATATGAGAAAAGTCGGTGGTTCCGAAATTTGCCATATATTAAAATCACCTGAGAAGCTTTTGAAAAATCCTTGGAATCAGGGGAGTAATGTCAGCAAGATGGCAGAATGTGAAGCCCCAGTCTCTCCTTCCCCATGGAGAAACTGACTTAATATAAGGACCAGATTACCTTTATGAGAACTCCAGAAACCACTTGAGAGATTACAGCATCCCACCAAGCACAAGGCTGAAAAGAGGCACATGGGAACAATTAGGACATTTCATTACACTCACCCATCATACCTCATCCCTGTCCCTGAACAACAGGGAAGACTGGAAGAAAACTCTTAACTTGTGGGTTCTCCTTCAGGAGGAGAAAAGGAATATGCAACGTGTGTCCTACATTTTAGGCTTTTTGAGGGGCTGCCCAAAGGACTGTTTTTTTTCTCACCTCACTCAGATTGCTGATAGAAAAGAGATTGGCACACTTGAGATGCCTGAGGTCCAATGAAAACAAACTAACAAAAAATACAAGTGGGTTGCTACAACTCATGAGATATTTATTACTGCAGATACATAACTGGGATGCTCCAGAGCAGAAAAAGGCAGAACTCTTCAGCTGGAGATAGCACCCAAGTCCAGAGAAGCTACATCCCAGAGAAGTTTGAGAGGCCCCCAGAATCTCTAGCTGGACTGATTGGTGAAGGCCTCTCCCTAGTAAAGTCCATAAAGACTGGGAGAGGTGGCTATTTTTCAGATATGCAAATTTCAAGAAAAGATAACAAGGCATCAAACAGGCAGGAAATTATAACTCAGTAAAGGAACAAAATAAAACTCCAGAAGCCAACACTAAGCAAATGGAAATGTGTGAATTACCAAATAAATAATTCGAAGTAACTATGATAAAAATGCTCATTGAGCTAAAAGAGAACACAGACATTTTAAAAAATGATAGGTAAAATGGTGCATGAACAAAATGAGAATACCAACAAAGATATAGAAAGTATAAAAACAATAAAAATAAATTCTTGAGCTGTAGTATACAGTAACAAAATTGAAACAAAAAAAAATGACTAGAGGGTATCAATAACAGACTGGATCAGTTAGAAAACAGAATCTGTGACCTTGAAGACAGGCCATTTGAAATTGAGTTGGAGGAGCAAAAAGAAAAAGGAAAGTGAAGAGATCCTAAGGGACTCATGGGATACCCTTAAACTGACCAATCTATACATTATTGAGAGTTCTAGGTGTGGAAGAGAGAAATAAATGGCCATAAAGCCTATTTGAAGAAATAATGGCCAAAACCTTTCAAGTCTGAGAAAGAAAATGGATATACAAATTTAAAAAGAACTCCCACTAGTATAAACTAAAGAGAACTACACTGAGATACACTATACTCAAGCTGTCAAAAGTCACAGAGAAGGAGACTTTCAAAAGCAAGATTAAAAAAGCAAGAGCTCCCATTAAATGATTGGATTTCTCAGGAGAAACCTTGCAGGCCTGAATGGACTGAGATGATATATTCAAAATGCTGAAAGAAAAAAACTGCCAGCCAAGAATACTATATCCATCTAACCACATGTATAAGCTTCATGGCATTGAATTTAGCAATGATTTCTTCGACATGACACTAAAACCACAGGATAAAAAAAGCTAAAATAGGTGAGACTGCATAAAACTTAAAATTGAAACACTAATAAAGCCAAAAGGCAACACAGAATGAGAGAAAACAATTACAAAACATATATCTGAAAAGAGATCAATATTCAGAACGTATAAAAAATTCCTGCTTGTTCCCTGGTGTGTAGTGGCTAGGCTTTGATGCGCTCAATACTATGACCTGGATTAGATTCCCCTAGCCAGGGAACCACCAAAAACAAAACAAACAAACAAACAAACGAAAATAACAACAAAAAACCTACAACTCAACAATAAAAAAAAACACCTTGACAAAATAATGGTAAAGAAATTAAATAGACATTTCTCAAGAAGACATTATACAAATGACCAACAGGTTTATGAAAGTACTCAGCATCTGTAATCATTAAAGAAATGCAAATCAAAACCATCCATTAGGATGGTCACTATCAAACTGACACACATGTGGAGAAATTGGAACACTTGTGCACTGCTGTTGGAAATAAAATATCAAAAACAATTTGGGGGTTCTTCAAAAAACCAAAAATAGAATTACCGTAAAGTTAGTAATTCCAGCTCTGAGTATATATCCAAAAGAATTGAAAACAGAATTTCAGAGATATTTACACACCCATGTTCACTGTAGCATTATTCACAATAGCCAAAATGTGGAAGCAGTCCAAATATTCATTGACAGATAAATGGATTAAAAAAACATGGGTGGGTGTGTGTGTGCACACACGCGCACGCACACACACACACACACACACACACACACACATGAATGAATACCACTCAACTATAAATAAGAAAGAAATCCTGTTACATTCTACAACATGGATGAACTTTGATGACATGCTGAGTGAATACTGTATAATTCCACTGAGATATCTAAAGTTGTCAAAATCATGGTAACAGAAAGAAGAATGGTTAGTTGCCATGGTCTGGGTAAAGGGGAAATTTTACCACCATTAAATGATAATCACTGAAAAACAGAATTTTTACACTTGAAGTTCTTGTAAAGGTTAATATTATTTGTTGTAAACTTCAGTTTAAAACACTGTTTGGTTAAAAAGATGTTTTTAAATCAGTTTTCAAAATCTTTCAGTTTTGTAGTATCTGCTGTCTCTCCTGCTGTCATTGTCCCTGCCATGTTACTTTTGCAAGAAAGTGGATATGGTATTGCGAAAGGCATTCCAACTTTACTAATAGTTGCAAGCAGTTTGGATGACATCCTGGCTATCACTGGTTTCAATGTATGCGTCACCACAGTCTTCTCTAAAGGTAAACAAGAAAATACAACCACTGCCATATCATTCATAGTTGCTGTTGTCGTTACTTCTTTAACAAGATTTCTGACTTCTTCATTTATTATGCAAAATTTTTTTACATTTAACATCTTCTTATCCTTCATAGAAATCTCATTCTAGATCAGGGATGACATTTCAGTGGGCCAAGAAACCATTACTTAACACAAATGATTTAATTAATTAATTAATTAATTAATTAATTTATTTATTTATTAGAAATGAAACAAAGAGATAGTTTATTGAAAAGAAAGTACACTCCTAAGAGGTAGGAGTGGGCTTGAGCAGGAAAATGGCTCAAGAGCCTGATTTTCTTTTAATAACCATATATTTCAATTAATTTGATAACCCATATTATTACCACTTATCTGCTCATGTTGCTTTAGAATTTTATCAGTTTTCAATAGAAAATTTTAAGCAATATTATTACTACTAATATATTTAATAAATATTTTTAAAAGGTATTTTTTGACCACCATCATAAATAACTGGTTGCTCTATTATTAAGACAACTTAAATATATAGAGGGTGGACAACAGTGTGCCATTTTGGTAGTAGTGGGACAAGATCTGCAACAATTCTGAATTCCAATGTGATATTTGGTCTTGAACATCACTGAACAGAAATTGTGAAAATAAACATTTCTACACTTAGTAATGCTTTAGTTACCTGCAGTTTGAAATTCAGTCTTCTCTATTATTGAACCACCAAAATATTTTTTTTAGGTTGAAATGTAATATTTATATATATGTATATGTATAATTCCTTTTACAATCCATAAGATTAACAAAAAGGGAAAAAGGAAAAGCTAAAAATAACATCTGCAATAGTCATAGCCCAAGAATAATTCTGAATCTTTTGATATAAATCCACCCAGACTTTAGGTATCATCTCTCTGTCTATCTTTTTATCCATCCATCTATCATCTATCTATCCTCTCTGGTCCTCTTTTTCTATCTCATTCTTTTTCTCTCTGCTCCCAATATTCATATAAAATTACTGAATGCTGACCATACTTTCTTGTAATCTGGGCTTTTTGCACTTAACTGTATGTTACAAACATGTATCTCTTCAGTAAATATATCGCTATGACATTTTTAATGGTTGCATAGTATTCAGTTGATTTCATCACAGTTACTTGTTGAAAACTGAATTTCACTCGAATACGTACTATTAAAATAATACTTGGTTGAACATCTTATAACTTAGTAGTTGTGCTTAAACTTAATATTTTCTTAATCTTGAAAGTGTAATCATTGAGCTAAAAAGTATATAAGAGTATAAGCTTTTTGAAATATATTGCCACACTATCATGTTCTACCATGCTGCGCAGGCTTGTCACTGTCTCTTTACCCTTTTCAAAACTAGTTATTACTAATCTTTCTTACCTTTGCTAATTTGATAGGTGAAAAATGAGGCCTCTTTAAATGAAGTACTTTGGCTACTACTGATGTTAAAGAAATGTTCATATTTATTGGCCATTGGCATTTTGGTATGTTTTATAAATTGCTTTTCTTGAAATCCATTGCCTATATCTTACAGGTATGTTCACCTTTTGTTCTTTTTGATTTGTAAAGTTTCTTTGTAATATTAAGAATAATATTTTTAGTTTTCCCCATTTTGTAATTTGACTTAACTTTGTCTCTTTTTGCTATTTAGAAGTTCTAAATTTTTTATTGTCAAATCTGGTAATCTTTTCCTATATGACTGGTATCAGTCATCTTTCAAAAAATATTAATATGGGAGTTCCCTGGTGGTGTAGTGGCTAGGCTTTGACATGTCAAAGCTGCGGCATGGGTTCGATTCCCAGCCAAGGAACTACCCACATAAAATAAATAAATAAATAAATAAATAATATGTTTGTGCTCCTCTTCCATTATTGCCAGCTACTTAGGCTGAACACTGAGGATAAAACAGTAAACAATAATCGCTTTATTGAGGAATTGCTTGGTACTTGCTCTAAGTTCCATAGATTTTCCACTAATTTAATAGTCTGCTCATTGTACAGATAAGAAAACTGAGGAACAGAGATTAAGTAACTTGCTCAAAGTCACACTGTAGGGGAGCCAAGATACAAATCTGTCAGTCTGACCTCAGACCCACAACCAAAACTGTTCCATTAGTCCAAATCAAGGGTCAAAACGATGTTGCTAACCTTTTTTGGTATCAGAGGATTGGTTCATTATGAATTTTTACCAATTGGATAAACAGTCAACCAAGTTTATTATTTGGAAGTGCTGAAAAGGCTGCATGAAAAAGTTAGATGAAAATAATCTGAACTTTTTGCCAACAATGCATGGCTCTTACATCACAATGATGCACCAGCTCACAAGGCACTGTCTATGAGGGAGTTTTTAGCCAGGAAACAAGTCAATATATTGGAACACCCTCCCTACTCACCTGATCTGGCCCTCGGTGACTTTCTTCTTTACACAAAGATAAAGGAAATAGTGGCAGGAAGACATTTTGATGACAATTAGGACATCAAGGGTAATACATAGGCAGCTCTGATGACCATTCCAGAAAAAGAATTCCAAAATTGCTTTGAAGGGTGGACTAGGCACTGGCACCAGTGCATAACTTCCTAAGGGGAGTACTTCAAAGGTGACTGTAGTGATATTCAGCAGTAAGGTGCTTTTTCTAGGATGAGTTTGTGAACTTAATTGTCAGACCTTTGTATTTCTTTTATAAGGCAAATCTAGTGGTAATGAACTCCTGTAGCTTTTGTTTATCTGAGGAAGTCTTTATTTCACCTTCATTTTGAAGGACAATTTTGGGGAATAGTATTTCTGGTTGGCATTCTTTTTTCTTTCAACACTTTGAATATATCATCCCACCCACTTCTGTCCTATAAGGTTTCTGTTGTGAAATCATCTTAAAATCTTATGGGAGTTCTCTTGTATATGATGAGTTGCCTTTCTGTTACTGCAACTTCTTAATTTGCTTGTGGAATTCCATAAAGGATTTTAGATTGTATATTATTGTTAAATTGGTATGTCTTTGGGGGATTGAGATTCTGGGGCTTTCTATTGCACCATCTTGCTATTGTCACTCTCCCTTTCTGTTATTATTAATGAGGAAATATTTCTAATATATATTAGAAATGTATATTATGTATTAATGTATACCATATTGAGCTCAAGACACAAAGTATAAGTGAACTCTTTATGACTCAGGATCATTTTTTAAAACTTATTACAATAAATTGCAGATATATAAAATATATTGGAAACTTAATTGACCCTTGAATATTCCTTTGACTAACCCTGGAATAAATCTTTTTTTTATATTGTTGTTGTTAAATTGTTCTTTGTATGTTTAAATTATTTGTTTCTGTCTCGTAATAGTACATCAGAGAAGAAACATTACCAGCTGTGTGCTAGGTGCCAGAGGTGCTCCTTTGTTAATCTCTGTCCATTTTTCTACCTCACGTGGTCTTTTAGGTGGGATGTGTAATGGGAGCACATGGTAGCTTATTACATTTTTGTCTTCTGCTTGTCTTTTCAATAACCATTTCTGAGTTGAGTGTATATATTAAATTATTTAAGAGTATATATTTAAAAAAAAAAAGAGTATATATTTAATTTATCAAATAAGTCAGCATATATTTTCACATGTTAATATTAAAGATTCATTTTTATATATTCTATAAAATACATACCTTACTTCATGAATCACCTAGGTTTGATTTTTCTGATGTGTTGGATATGTAAAAATATTTCTTTATGAATTATTTTCCTTATTGTGTGCACTTACAGATGATAATATACTTGAAACTGTCCTAGCCCCTTTCCGGGATATATTTGTTGGTGTGCTGGTAGGAACTGTTCTGGGAATTTGTGTTCGATATTTTCCAAGTAGAGATCAGGTAAATAAACAACTAATCATTTGTTCAAAGTATATATAGTATTTGACATTTCTTTAAAAAATTTGAACTTGTAAAAGATGCATGGAATATTAAATTTAATATTTCATTTTCTTTCTGCAAAAGTAGCCTCAACGCCTACTATCTGTTTAAAACTTAGCAGAGTTGTGAATGACACAGGTCATTGGTCTTGACTGAAGTTTCTGCTTCCAGATTTGGCAAATAAGAAATATTAGAAAAATACACTTAATTCAGAGCACCCTCTCTATTCCACCTCACCCCTTTCTTCACTAATTTGTCTATGGACTTCTGACAACTTTTCCTAATCATTTTTACCTCACACTTTCTCTTGAAAATTTTGGGGAGATAGAATACCATTTATCTCTGCACGTTTTCTGAGTCAAAATCACACCTATTCTTTTTGACTAAGGGAACACTATTAAACTCAACCCTTTCCCATCCTAAAGGATATGCCATTACTCTTGTACACATTTCTGTAACTTCCATTTTTATTTGTCTGTAACAATTGTTTTACTTAAAGAGATAATTTAGAAATTTATTTCTAAGACTTCATTGGAAATGTTATATGGAACTTCAGGTTATATGGGTCTCTTTCCTTCTTCACTTACAGTTAAAAGTATAACCATTTTATTGATATTAGTATCAGAGATGTGGCAGAAGATGAAACTTAATAATTACAAATTTTGTCCCTTGGTACCAAGTCTGCTAAATAGTTGATGAGGAAAAAGTCAAAATTTTAGACATTAGTTAATATAACATACAGAGACATGGCATCAAAGTATCAATAATAAATGATATATGAATATTGTATTATATATTTAATGTAAATTAATTTCTAAATATATCTAATTCTAGACACATCTTCCATTGAAGAGAGCATCACTTCTTTTGACTATGTGTGTTAGGCAGCCATGATATTGGTTTTCATGCAGCTGGAGGATTATGCACACTAGTGTTGACTTACATTGCAGGGATGCATTGGTGTGAAGAAAGGGTGAGTATTTTTAACACATCATTTTTTTAAGATAAAATAACTGCATGTTCTAGGGTGGACGTTTAGGAAACTTCCTCATTCTAGACAGAAGATGTTCCAGAAGTTTGTGTCTTTGAGCAAGTATATGAATCAATAAAGGAAATAAAGTATTTAGGAAAAGAACCTGGACCTACATTAAAATACAATCAGGAGTTGAGTTATCACATCAGGCCTCTTTTTCCCCCAAGTTTTATGCAAAATGATTATATAATTTTTATTCATTTAATTATTTCATTCATTAAAATTTTAGTTATACAGTTGATACATGAAAACATGCTCATAAAAAATTGAAACAATACAGAAGATTCACATGCAGAATAATATGTGAAAGACTCCTTTTCCCCATCACTTCCAAATATCAAACCCCCTTCCCAGAATTAATCATTTCCTCTAATCAGTCTTTTTTATAGACATTTAGATCACTTCCATTTTTTGTTATTACAAATACTGCTGCCATGAGTAGTCCTATTCATGTGTCTTTTTGCACATTACAAGTAGGAATATATTCCTAGAAATGGAATCACTGAATTTAGAAATGGTATGTTTCTATTTTGATGGACACTGCCAAATTAGCCTTTTAGTAGATTTTATTTATTTACACTATTACCAGCGATAGTGTAGAAGAGTCCCTAGTACCTCAAACCATCAACCACTCTAGATATTATCACTAGTTTTAATTTTTACACTCCGATGGGTAAGAAATGATATAACATTGTTTATGGAACATTACTCAGCCAAAATAAAAGAATGAAGTCTTGCCATTTGTGACAAAACGGTGGATGACATAGAGGGTATTATGCTAAGTTAAGTCTCAGACAGAGAAGGACAGACACTATACTTATATGTATAATTTAAAAAACAAACAAAACTAAAGCAGACTCCTAGAAACAGAGAGCAAACTGATGGTTGCCACAGGGTAGTAGGTTGGGGGGATGAGTGGAAATAGTGAAGCGAAATAAAAGGTACAAACTTCCAATTATAAAATAAGTAAGTTTCAGTGATGTAGTGTATAGCACAGGGAATCTAATAGTCTATAGAACCGTAATCATTTTGTTTACAGCGTCTTTTGTGTGGAAGTAAAATTTCCTATAGTTAAATCTGTTTTTCCTTTTTGATTCAGTATCTTGTTTAAGAAGGATTTCTTCATTCAAGATGATAAGATTACAAACATTATAGTATCTTCTATATTGTCCTCTAATACTTTGGTGAGTTTTGTTTGTTTTTGCATTTAGTTGTTTAGTCCATCTGGAACTTGTATGAATACTGTGAGATAAGGATGTATATGTGTGTGTGTTTATGTATTCATGGACATAATATATATATATGTATACTTATACACATATGGCTAGAAATTGGATAGTCAGTTTTTGCCAAATTATTCACTAATTCATTAATTATTCAGTGGTCTTTCAATGTCTCTTTTAATATGATCTAAACTCACATATATCTAAATTCATTTTCTATAATCCATTTAATTCTACTTACCTATTCCTATGCCAATACCACTCTATGTTAAATCTATTTTAATTCATAAGTCATAATATAGAAGATTTCCTCTTATTGTGCTTGTTTTTAAAGTATTTCTTGGCTGTTCTGGTTCATATTTTTTCTTAGATAAATTTTAGAATCAGCTTAAGAAGTTTCCCTACCCGAAAATCATACTGGCATTTTGTGTAGTATTCCAATAAAAATCATAATTATAAAAGGAATTAAATGGTTAATAATAAATTACAATTAGATTAATAAAATGAAAATTACTAGAATTCTGTTGTTATATGCTAAAGGAAAGCAGATAGTAAAAAACTACACTGTAAAGATTAAAAGTAATAAATAGGATAATATGCTATAAACAAGGAAGAAGAATAACGGTTTTTTCTTTTTTTAATTTTTTTTTTTACCTCTTTTAAACTTCACTTTTATAAATAGCAATCTGAAAACCCAGACATAAGGGAAATAGTTATGAAGATAGGCTGAAATCGTCTCACCCAAGTTCCTGGAGGAGCCCGAGCACTGTCACACCCACAGGGCCTTTGCTGGAGCTACACCACTGGGCAGCAGTGCTCACCAGGAGAGACTCCTTCCCAGCAAGGGGAGCTGGCCTGAACCCGATAAGAATCTATTATATATGTTTTTGGTATTTTTCCCATTTATTTTCTTTCAGTTACAGTTGACATTCAATACTATTTTATATTAGTTTCAGATGTACAACATAATGGTTAAATATTTATATAATGTATGCAGTGAATCCCCCGATTAGTCCAGTAACCCACCTGGCACTATATGTAGTTGTTGCAACATTATTGACTATATTCTCTATGCTGTGTTTTACATCCCCATGACTGTTTTGTAAGTACCAATTTGTATTTTATAATCCCTTCACCTTTTCCACCCAGTTCCCCAACCCCCCTCCCCTCTGGCAACCATCAATTTGTTAATCCATATCTATGAGTCTGCTTTCTGTTTGGTTTGGTTTGAAGGAAAAAGTAACTTGGAAATTTTCAACGTGGGTCCTTTCAAAACAGGCCTGACAGATTACCAGGATGTTTTCCCTAGTAATTTAGGACATAACAAGATTCACTTCCATGGGATTGGGCTCCAGGATAATTGTTAGTGGAGACTGTCTTCACAACACCCTTTTGAGAGCTGAAATGTTTGCCTGAACTTGAGTCTGTTCTCATCCGGCATGATATAGTTCTGTCTCTGTTGTTACCTTAAAAACTAAAGCTAGAACTCTTGCTGAACCATCAAAACATGTCTAGAGCTCCAAAGACCTTACTTGTTCCAAGACAAAATTAGCAAATATTTTGAATTATAACTTTGTAGATTTCCTTTAATCCAATTCTACCTGTTAGAATGAATCAACTCAATGAGTTTTTATTGTTTTAACATTTTTCCTACAAAATATTTTAAGTTCATTAAGAGAGAATTTAAATTTCTAAAACGCTGTTATTTTTATGTATCACGGAAACTAAAAATACATTATTCTTTTTCTACAGATTGAAGTCCAAAAAATGATTGCAAGGGTATGGGGTGTTTTCCAGCCCCTTCTTTTTGGTTTGGTTGGATTGGAAGTATCTGTTGCAGCTCTTGAATCAAATGCTATCGGTAAGAATTATGAGAGGTGCAAAAATATAAGATTTGGAACTATTTAAGGAATCTATGAAATAACTTTTATTTTTATTTACAGTATGTCTTTGAATGCTGTGTTGAGACAGTAACAGCCATTGGTTCTTCTTTAGCCTTGTGTGCTCTTCATTACCAGAGACAGTCCTGGGTGCTCCCTGAGTAGCCTGCGGAATGGAGATTAGAATTCTTTTCTGAGGGGAAATATTACATACCATCAGCACCTTTTTTTTTAATAAAAATACTTTTATTGTTAGCATCTTTTGAATGCTTTTATTTAAAGTTACAAGTCTATTAGCTCAAAATTAAATAAATGTAGTCTTATCTTATTTTTCACGGTACCTCCATGATCAGATAATCTCTGGCACTTTACATAGAGGCATCAATCATTTGTAATTTTTATGATTATTATTTTTTACTTGAAGAAATAAAGGGGAGTCCCCTGGTGGTGAAGTGGCTAGGCTTTGGCGCTCTCAACGCTGCAGCCTAGGTTCGATGCCCAGCCAGGGACCTACCCCCACCCCCCAAAAAAGAAATAAAGACAGAAAGAGGCAATAGCCTTCAAATGTTTTCAGTGCTTTTACAAATCGTGTCTCCTGACATAAAGAACCACTTCTTCCCAAGTATTTTGGCATTTATTTTTGTTTTCTACCTGTTGTAGGCATTGGTGTGGCTATCACGAGTCTGGCGTTATTGGTTCGAATTTTTTTTACATTTTTATTGATGTGTTTTACCAAATTTATTTTTAAGGAGAAATTATTTATAGCTCTATCATGGATACCCAAAGCTACAGTCCAGGTAAGAACATATTAAGTCATTCTAATAACTCAAATCTTGATTTTTAAAAATTCTAAATGAAAAATGTTTGCCCACTCACAAAATGTGTGCTAAGATCCTTACTTTTAAAATGCTTGATTGATCATAACTGCTCATTAAAATTAATGCAGTCTTTTTAAAATCTCAATTTTAGTTTTAAAAAGCAATTCCTCTGAAATTGAAAAGTGTATTTTTACTGACGAAGACTTCCTCAACTTAGGAAAACAGTTTTCCTATTTTTCCCAAAACATAAAATAAGAGCACATCTGAAAATGTTATGACTTCAAAGTAGAAACACATTGATTCTTTTTGTATCTTTCCTACCCATGCCACCCACTCCACTACACATGAATGCTCACATACTATTTTTAATTATACATTTGATTTGTGTGACTGTTTGACTAATGACTGTATCTCTCCCACTAGATTACACGAGAATAATAGAAACCATGTGTGGGTTTTGGTTTTTGGTTTTGTTATGTTTTCCTTATTTTTTTCCCCTAGCACTTCATAATAGAGTACCTGGCAAGCAGAAGGGACACAATAAAAAAGCACCGTGTGTCTACAAGAATGAATGATCAATGAATCAATGAATCAATGAATGAACAGGGAGACTTTGTAGTTTCGCACACTAATTCAATGGTGTTTTCCTCCTACTAAAAAAGTATTGTTACTTATTGTTAGACTGTTTAACCTGGCAGCATAATGTCTTATTCCCTGAGGTTCTGTTCTCCATTGTTAGTCCCAAGTAAAAGTTTGTGAACTCCATGCAACAAAATTCTGTATGAGTCATGGTGAGGAAGCAGGTCTGTGGGGCCAGAATGCCTGTTTTGAACACCATGTTACTTGCCTATAACCTTATCCAAGTTACTTCGTAATCTCTCCATGCCGTTTGTAGATTCCAAACCTCTTGTCCGTTTTACTGTTAATATGTATCACACTGGCCCCCAAGTGGAAAGACCAGAAGATGACCAACAAAGTCCTAATGAACCACATGAAACCTTAAGAGTTTTGTGTTGTCTTGTTGTGGCTGAGAACCAAGCGGTACATTGTAAAGGCAAATAAGCAAAACCCTGCTTCAGTTAGAACTCAACGAAGGGAGAGTAATATGAGCACTCAAGAAAAAAAAAATTAAACGAGAAAGCTGAGATGACAAGAATACAAAATCAGCCCCAAAATGTCTGTATGCTGATTTGTCACTATTTCAGCCTTCTTCCAGATATATTTGCTAGAACAACATAGAATTGATGAGTAACTCGTAACAATTCCTCAGCACTTTAAGTCTGGCTTTTCTAGTAGTCTATACTTGGTTGTGTTTATTCTAACAGAGCCATTTACTTTTATTGTATTTTAACTCTGTTGAACATTTTTCATTATGCCTCATCTCCCTCCACCCCCTACCCCTCACCCAAATGCAGGCTGTGTTAGGTCCTCTGGCTCTAGAAACAGCAAGAATCAGCGCACCGCACTTGGAACCATATTCCAAGGATGTGATGACAATAGCATTTGTAGCCATCTTGATCACTGCTCCAAATGGAGCTCTTATTACTGGGATACTGGGGCCCAAAGTACTTACACACTCTGATCCAAGAACAATGCAACAGAATTGACAGGATCAGAACTTCATTTGCCATCATCTACCTGCTTTATTTTGTTCTGCCTCTATTCTTTTTTTTATTGTTAAACTTGTTAGCAAGAATTACATAGGTTACATTGTCAAATTGTTGTATAAGTTCACCACCTAGTGTGACTCTCTTTCCATCACCATATATTTAGCCCCCCCTCCCTCCTCACCCACCCCTCCCCCTTCACCCACCCCTTCCCCCTTCTCCCCTCACCTCCCCACTTGTCCCCAAATAAACATTAAACTATCGATTGTGTCCATGGGTTTTTTTGTTTGTTCATTTTTCCTTTGTTGCTTTCAGTTTTATATTCTGCCTATTAGTGAGGTCATACAGTTTTTGGTTTTCTTCCGTCTGGCTTATTTCACTTAGCATGATGATCTCCAGGTCGATCCATTGTGTTATAAATGGCAGTATTTCACCTTTTCCACCTGCTTCTTTTAATGAATTTCTGAGAGAAAACGGAACCAATACATGAAGACTGCATAGAGGCAAGGATTTAATAAATACGTCATTTGACTATAGAGCTTTCCTATGATTTATTTTTACTGCAGTTAATTTAATGTAAAATAGAAAGTCCTAGTATTTACATATTTCAACAACAAAGTAAATCTCTACGTACCCTAGGAAAATTTAGAGCAATTCATCAGGATGCATTTACTGTCCTAACACAAACTAAGTGTCTCTCTCAGTTGCTTTCTGCTCAAATAACCCTCTGAAATTTAGTAGCCCTCACTGACCACATCGTCATTTCCTGTCCTCTCACCAAGTTCTACCCGGTATTAGCTCATCTTAAGTTTTCTATTTCTTTCACTAACAACCCATTACTTAAAATTCTGTTAGCAACAATTAATATGAATTCCCATGAGTAGTCATTGGATTGGACCTGTCTTCCACGAGAGAGTATATGTGGGCTACGCCGCTCCCTTTGTCTGAGGGCAGTTCTTATGGAGGGATTTCATTGGGAGCCCTCAGACAGACAACACTTGAATCCAGCAGGGGAATGAGTGCTTCAGTCCTGAAAGAGGGATGTGGGCGTCACACACATAATGCAATACTGTCTACCCCCTGTCCCATCTGGATCTATTGCTTCATATAATTTCACTGCATCGAGGAAAAACACTTCCAGGATTGCTGTTGATTTCTTTTGCTGGAGAAATTTATGACAGAATGTTAGTGGAATGAACTCCAGCTCCTTCGCCTTTAGCAGCTGGTCTTGCACCCTCAACTGCTCATCTCCCTCCTCTGCTCTCCGTGTGCTATCTGTTCTGCATTCCTCTCACCCTCAGCTAGCACCTCTGCTGGTCTTGGTCACTTAGCCTCATCCCTGAGGCATCTGAGCCCAGATCAGTGGTCCTCCTCCACGTGCTCAACCATGGCTACCACACTTGTCTACTAAAATCGAGCCACAAAAATTGAACAAGAGGTTACCTAGAGATTTCCCCAGTGGATCACTTGGATGCAGAACACATTCCTTCTCTGCTTCCATTTTGTAACAACATTGAATTGTAACCACTGATCTTATTATCTCTATAATTTTGCTATTTAAATGAATTTTTTTAGCTGATATTTGACTTTATTTCTTTTGGGGATACATTATTAGGTATATACAGTTTTAGGATTAGTGTATCTCCTTGGTGAATTATTAATGCAATGTAAGGGAGTAAGTCTGAGCATTCTGCACCTGATCAAGGAAAAAGATATGGCCATGAGGTGGCATTAACACCACACAAGCTTTATTTGAGTGACCCTTGGACAGGTTTGTATGTTGGGAAAAGCCCTAACAGAGGTTTAAGGCATGAGGGCCATCATCCAGAAAGAAAGGAGGGCAAGGGAACTCCTGGGGGTGAGAGGTGGGGAGGAGGGGGTTGTGCTTAGGGGCTTATGTATGATGTCACACAGCAGCATGGCAGGGAGTCTCTGGGTCACAGAATTCTAAAGGGTAGCAGCAGCTTAGAATCTTTGTAACCCAAGCCTTATTTTATCTGTGGCAAGCAGGATTGGATACTGTTTCATAGGGTCTGTAAAGCAGGCAAGCTCTAAATGGCTAAAAATCAGCTTGTTGGTGCTCTGTTTAATAAAACGACTGGATGTGTAAAATTTTGGTCTGTTGCCAGTGGGCTTTTGAGCTAATATGTCTCAGCCTCCTGTGAAGAAATAACCCAGGGGCTACTATAGGCCAACTTTGCCTCATATAAATAACATGTAGTTCATTCTGTTATATTCATTTTGTTTATCATGTTATACTCATTTTTTAAGGTTTTTATTGGCATTGTTTTGGTAACGTTTCAATTTATTGTAGTCTACATTTCTTACCTCTTATTATTCAAACTGCTCAATAGAAATTTTACATCATTCTCTTTACTCCACAGAACTGAAACTGCTCTCAGTAAGGTCATCAATGACCTATGTATATTTAATTTATATGATTTCCAAATAAGATATCATACATTAAATTTAGTACTTTGCTTTCCTGTTGGTTTGCTTACTCTCACCCCTTTTCTCTTCTTCCATCCAAATTTCCATTACTCCACCTACCCTCTCCAAATGACGTCATTTCCATTTGAATCTATCACCCCAATTTTTCTTTATGCTTCTAAAATTATGTGCAAACACACAGACACACACAACCCAAAATGGAAACATACACACACAGATGGGATTCAACATGGCATAGTGTATATTGCTTTTTTCACTAATGACAAATACTGAGTCAACTAATAGAGCTCTAATTTGTATTTTCTGCTAAGTTCAATTTTGCAATGAAGAAAAACATATATTCATACATACTGATTTTATTTCTCTAGGATTTCTGTGACAAATTTTCACAAATATTACCAAGATGTTTTCCACGAAGATAGTAACAGTCCCTGTTTCTCACCACCGTGGATGGAAAAGAGGGTTTGTAATAAATCAAAGTGACCACACAGGGTAACCTGAGCATTCCCGGGCAGGTCTTGGTGGGGCAGTTACCCCAGGCCTAGACAAGGTTGACCATCATCACCTTCGGCAAGCTCTGTCCTGTGTTCTTATTCAGCTAGGTTAGCACACCTTTGAAATGCCCCTTTCAGACCCCTTGGAAGCATAACCACAGTCAAGAGACTCGCACGTCACCTTGTTAACTGTCTTATAACCCAGTCCTCACCTCGCTTTCTCCCGTTTATGTGATCTTCCTTATATTCCTTCCTTAATTCCAAAGGTCTAAAAGAAGCTACAAAACTGTCCTTGTCTGGATCTAAAGATCTCACTTCCTGATGTTTTCATCAGTTTGGCTCAAATAAACTTGTATAAAAATTCTCTACACATTTGGACATTTTATGTGGACACTGTCCCTTTTATGTGCTCACTGTATGGTATGTATGATTATATATTACATAATACATATTAGTATGGTATAGGTGTTAACTCTTTGTAACCCACATTGCAATGTCCCCCATATTTATTATGTATTATTAACATTTGACATCACTTCTGTCACACAACGATTAATTTTTACCACATAGGTTTTCCATCTTTAGTCTCCTATTTTCTCTTGCCCTCCATCATCTGCCCACTTTATTTAAAATGATTTTTTAAAAAATCATTTTTGTGTGTCACATCAAATCCATTAGTGCAAATCGGAAATCCAATTTTGTTTTCTCTTTGAATTGAAATACCACATTTGTCATATATTAAAGTTTGTATCTAATGTCTCAATGCTTTTCTATCAGTCTTATTTATTCTTATTTAATGAAATGTTTTCCTTCTATTGACTTGATTCTAATGGCTTCATAGTATGTGCTGATACCTGCTGAGTAAAGTTCCTCTCAATAGTGTTTTGGGGTTTTTTTTGGTAGAATTTTCTGACTGTTCTTCTGTAGGAATCTTAAAGTAATTTAATCCAAGTATTAAGTGTGCTTTTGACTCTAGTGTGAATTTTCTTAAATTTATATATTGACTTTGAGATTTGTATTTTTACATTTTTGAGTTTAAATCCTATTCAGTTGCTTTTACTAACATTTGTATTGTTTGTTTATTTTCTTATGGGTGTTGTACCTTTTTTGGTAAATTTGTTTTGCCATTAGTATTATTATATTTTTCTTTTGCTTATTGTGCATATTCCCATTTCAAGGTGCTTATTGCTATTAAAATTTGTATATTCATCTTGTTTCCAAATTTAGTAAAATCCCCTTTTGTTTTTCCTAATCTCTATGGTTTTCTAAGTATATAATCATATCAACAAAGAGTTTCCTATTTTTCTCTGTTTGCACTGATTATTTCTTTTTAAAAATCTTGTCCAGTACCCAATCCTCCAAGAATATCTTTAATACTAAATAATGACAGTCACTATTCCTGCTAGTTTCTGATTTTAATTGACTGATTTTCAACACTTGCAGTCTTTTTACAAATAATGTTCATTGTGTTTAGTTTCCTTCAGTTTCTGTTTTACTCAAGAATCATTATGAATAACTACTGAATCTTAGCAATAGCCCTTTTAGCATCTATTGATATCTTTCCTCTTCTTTCATTCATTTATGTAATTAATTGTGATAATTTACTGAAAACATTCAAATTCCTGGAAGACAATCCTCTTTTCCATAATGTATTAGCCTTTTTCATTTGCTTGTTTTTACAGTCCTGCATTTTTATTTAGTATTTTCATCCATATATATACATGAGATTGGTCTGCGGTTTTGGTTTTATTGTCTTGTGTTTCTTTATCATGTTTTAATATTAATGATATATAATACATTAAGTTGTGCCCTTTTTTGAAGAATTGGAATAATTTAAATAACATTGAAATTATCTTTCTTGCAGTCCTGGTACTTTTTACAATATGGATTTTAAAAATCGCTTTTTCATTCTTATTTGATAATTATCAAATTAACATTTTAACTCATTTGTTTCAATCATTTGTTTTCCTAGGAAATTATTCATTTTCTCTAGATTTTCCAATGTGTTGCTATACAGTTGCACGATTTTAAAGTGAAAAATTTTCTATCTTTATCTCTTTTCACTTGAAAGCATTCAATATAGAGGAAAACTCTGTACTTCTAAGTTTTGATTTTCTAAAATGTGTTCAATGGGTGTTACTGGTTCCTATTTTTAGTGTGATAATGCAGAGGAATGCATGATGGATATTAATGGAAAATTACAGGAAATTTGAAAAATTAGTAAATTGTTTGTTGACATTTTTATTTTCTCACCAGTACAGGATTCATTTCTGTAATTATGCAATGTGTTACCCTTTCTCCTTTTCTATATTATTTGGAAAATTGCAACTTTATAATAGGAATCAGAAACTTGTTAATGTTTTTGCTGATCAATTTGACAACAATGTTCCAAGAGAATAGTCAGATATATATTCTTTTTGTAAGCAAAGAATCAAGCATTTTCACCAAAGGAAAGTTACAGAGTGATGTCATCTCTGATTGAAAGACATAGCTATGGCTCTCAACAGATTTTCAATGTCCTTCAAGACCATAACTAATATAAAATTGCATAATACAACTGCTAATAATTAATATGGACTGTCTACCTTTTACATTAAGGTAACATTTGTTACAGACTTTACAAAACTGGATTTCTGCAAAAGATAAAAGTAGTTCAGATTTCTGTCTGAACGTGGTAAAAATAAAGTGAGCTTCCAGTTAACGATTTTTATGAGAAACAAAAGCACAGCCTCAGATAATGCAGCATAGCTAAAACAAACAAATAAAAACCAAAACAAAAACCAAAAAACAAAATCACCCAAAATAGCAGTGGAAGCCTTCTACAATCCAGTTTCTTGTGCAAAGGGACAACAATGGGCTTATACAAATACAGCATGATCCCTATAGTGCCTGGGCATTTGAATCACTCATTCTTTTTAATTTCATAATAAATTTGAAAATTTCCCTTGTTTTTAAGTATTTTTAAGATAATTTCATGGTTTCATATTAATATTTTGTATGCTTGACAGTCTAGTTCAGTGTATTACTATGAAATACTGGTACAATGAACATCATCAGTTATATTATAGAATTTCTGATAATCCTCTTAGTATGGACTCCTAAAATCTGCCATTACTGGATCAAAAAGATGCATCATTTAAGGATTTTCCTCTGATGCCTATATTAACACAGCCATAATCAGAATGTGAGTGCAAATATTCATGCACTCTTTATGACAATGGCTATTTCCCCCCCAATTGTGTAAGTACTACATAATTGGTCATCATCACTTTACATTTGTCAGATTATCAGTGATAGAATCTTAATATAGAAGAAACATTATGATTTGTTTAAATTTATTAGAAAGTCTGCTTTCTCTTTAAAAACACTAGTCAATGTCACACATTTATAAGCCTTTGTTACATTCATGATATATCTGTGTTTCTGTTGAAAAAAACTAATAGCAAGTTTCTATCTTCATAGGGTTTACAATTTCACTGTGAGTCACACACTAGCTATCATTTAATGAACAACTACTTCTAGGTACTATTATGAAGTCTTTTACATGTATTTTCTTATTCAAACCTTATTCCAATATTATTATTACCTGTTTTATAAATGACAAAATCAAGATTCAGAGAATTTGACATTACAATGTAGAACATTTTTCTAATATGTACAGCATGCTGTTGGGACTGAAAATACTTTAGAGGGATAAAATATAAATAATTAAATTTCAGCATAATATAGACAGTACTGGATGGTATTCTAGGGCATGTAGTAGTTTGTAGGCTTAGATTTCAAGTTTATTTGACTAGTATTTTATCTTTTCCAAACTCTATGTCATTATCTAATTCACTTTTTCTCCTTAACCTCATTTTTTTCCCTTAGAAATAGGAGAAATAGATAATGCCTGTACTAAAATTTGGCTTTGATTATATATTATGCATGTAAATTTATAAAATACAGCTACTCCCCTATTTGTTCCAATGAACAATAAACTACAGGAAACCAAGGATCATGTACATACTGTTATGATTTTATCCACTACGATACTACCTGCCAAATAGTAAACACTCTGAATATTTGTTCGAGTTTCCCTTGTTTCAGATATTACCCAGTATTTGAATACTCTCATAATTATCTATTAAAATCTATTTATGTACATGCTTTTTATTCCAGCTTTCATATTTTTTATTTTACTCTTAATAGATGGGATGTTTCCCAGATTCACTGATGAATCATAACTGAGGAAAAAACAAATTTTGGAAATTGTATACTAATATGTGATTCATGAGGGATGGTCCATGTTACTTCTACATTTTACAAAGAAGTATTTATTTATCTGTAATTCTTTAGAAAATGTCATAAAGCTCTCTGTGCGTAGTCATTTGGCCTACTAAGAATACGGGTACATCTAAAGTAATAAAAATAAATGTCATTTGTGATCATAAATCATAAGTCAATGAACATCTTATTCATTTCCTCTCAGATTTATTTGCCTGGAAATGTAGAGTGGTTGATCCAAAACATATTATGAACCCTCTTAAACCTCTTCATCTCTGAATGTCTTTACCACAAAGCTAGCAAAGCTAAAACTCATTTTTCAGTCTCTTTTCAAACCTGAGATTATGTGACATAGCTTTGTACAAGGAAGAATTACAACAAGAAGGCTACTGCTTTCTTGATAAAAGGATACAGATGCCGTTGGAAGTCCTCCCGATCTTCCTTGGGGAGGGGTTTGGGGGTCGCACTCTTTTCCCTTGAATGAGAGAGCAAGAAGTCAAGAGCTGTAGCAATAACCTTGGTGCTGAATAGCGGTCTTCATACACGAATAACAGAGCACAGAGGTGGGTCTGGTCTGGGTATTCTTATGGAACAGCGAGCAGGGAGATCAACATTAGTAACTGCCCACCTCTAAATTTGTGAAAAATATGTAACACGGAGTGTTATTTGGGAATTTCTGTTAGTCGAAGGCGTACTGCTAACTGATAAAATCTGACTTCCTGGCAAATAGT
>PVJL010013306.1:0-32910 GCA_004026885.1 Lyroderma lyra
CTTATATTTAGCTTCCCCCCCTCCTCTCCCACCCCCTCCCCTTTGTCCCCTCCCTAACCCACTCGTCCCCAAATAAACATTAAACTATTGATTGTGTCCATGGGTTATTTGTTTGTTCATTTCCTTTTTTCTTTGCTTTCAGTTTTATATTCTGCATATGAGTGAAATCATGCAGTTCTTTGTTTTTTCTGTCTGGCTTATTTCACTTAGCATGATGATCTCCAGGCCCATCCATTTTGTCGCAAATGGCAATATTTCATCTTTTCTTACAGCTGAGTAATATTCCATTGTGTATGTGTACCACAGCTTCTTTATCCAGTCATCTGTCGCAGGGACCTTTGGTTGTTTCCATGTTTTGGCCACTGTGAACAGCGCTGCAATGAACACTGGGGTATGTAACTCTTTGCGGACAA
Organism: Lyroderma lyra; assembly: GCA_004026885.1. Classification (NCBI taxonomy): domain Eukaryota; kingdom Metazoa; phylum Chordata; class Mammalia; order Chiroptera; family Megadermatidae; genus Lyroderma; species Lyroderma lyra. The sequence goes on from PVJL010013306.1 coordinate 414, forward strand.
AGGTTTTCAAGTTCTTTGGGTAGATCCCCAGAAGGGCTATTGCTGGGTCAAATGGTAGCTCCGTTCCCAATTTTCTGAGGAACCTCCACACTGCCTTCCACCGTGGTTGTACCAGTTTGCACTCCCACCAGCTGAATGGGAGAAAATATTTGCCAACAACGCATCAGATAAGGGTCTAATATCTAAAATATATAAAGAACTAAAAAGACTTAACAACAAACAAACAAACAAACGAATTAAAAAGTGGGCAGAAGAACTAAACAGACACTTCTCCCATGTGGAAATACAAATGGCCAGCAGACATATGAAAAAATGCTCATCCTCATTAGCTATCAGGGAAATGCAAATCAAAACCACAATGAGATACCACCTCACACCTGTGAGAATGGCTATTATCAACAAGACAAGGAATAGTAAGTCCTGGAGAGGATGTGGAGAAAAAGGAACTCTGATTTCGATCTTCTTGAATTTGCTGAGGCTACTTTTGTGTCCCAGCATATGGCCTATTCTTGAGAATGTTCCATGCGCACCAAAAAAGAAGGTCCAGTCTCTTTTTGCTGGATGAAGTGTCCTGTAATTGTCAATTATGTCCAATTGCTGTAATGTGTTGTTTAGAGCTGTTATTTCCTTATTTATTTTCTGTCTGGATGATCTGTCCATGGCTGTTAGTGGGGTGTTTAAGTCTCCCACTATGATAGTGCTTTCATCAGTTTCTCCTTTCAAGTCTGTTAGTAGTTTCTTTGTGTATTTTGGTACAACCTGGTTGGGAGCATATATGTTGATTAGTGTCAACTCTTCTTGTTGTTGCATTATGCCTTTTATCATTATGTAATGACCATCTGTGTCTTTTACTATCTTTTTTAACTTGAAGTTTATTTCATCAGATATCAGTATGGCCACACCTGCTTTTCTCTGGTTACCATTTGCTTGGAGTATTTTATCCCATCCTTTCACTCTGAGTCTGTGTTTGTCCTTACAGCTGAGGTATGTTTCTTGGAGACAGCATATGGATGCATTCAGTTTTTTAATCCAGTCTTCTACTCTGTGTCTTTTTATTGGTGAGTTCAGCCCATTAACATTTAGATTGATGATCGATATGTGAGGATTTCCTGTGACCCTTACTTATTTCTTTCTTTGTTTGTATTTGTTTGTTTGTTTGTTTTTGTTTCTTTCTTGTTGTCCCAACTTTGTTCCATTTTTCCAGATGTTTTTTTTCGGGCTGAAGAGCCTCCTTCAGTATTTCTTGGAGTGCTGATCTCGTGCTGCCAAATTCCCTCAGCTTCTGTTTGTCTGAGAAGGTCTTTATTCCATCTTCATATCTGAAAGATAATTTTGCTGGATAATTTATTCTTGGCTGGTAGTTTCTCTGTTTTAAATTTTTGAATATTGGATTCCACTCTCTCCTGGCTTGTAGAGTTTCTTCTGAGAAATCTGATGCCAGCCTGATGGGTTTTCCTCTAAAGGTTATAGTTCTTTTTTCCTTGGCTGCCTTGAGCATATTCTCTTTGTCTTTAGTTTTGGACATCTTTAATACCATGTGTCTTGGAGAAGATCTGTTGGGGCCCAGGTATCTGGGGGACTTGTTTTCTTCTTGAACTTGGGGTTCCAGGTCTTTCCATAGGTTTGGAAAGTTCTCATCTACGATTTGTTTGAGTATGCTCTCTGTAGATTGCTCTGCCCCCTCTTCTATTCCAATTATCTTGATGTTGTTTTGTCTCATGGAGTCGGATATTTCTTGCAGAGTTCTTGCAATCCTTTTGGTTCTATATTCCTTCTCTTCCTCTTTCTGAGCTTTTTCTATGTTCTGATCTTCAATATCACTAACTCTTTCCTTCATTTGGTTGGACCTGTTTCCTATGACAGTTATTTCATTTCTCACTTCTTTTATTGTATTATTTATTTCTCGTATTTCCGTCTCAATCTTTCTTATATTTTGAGTTTCCTTGTTAAAGTGTTAGTTTTGTTCACAGAGTTCCTTTTTTATGCTGTTTATATCCTTTTTTATATTATTTATCTCAGCTATGGTGTTCTGCCAATAGGTTTTCATTTCTCTCACAGCCTTTAGAATGGTTGCTTTAAATTTTCTGTCATTTAAATCAAACCCTTCCAGTTTTAACCAGCTGTTTTCTGGGTAAATTTCATGTTCTTTCTCAGGAGTTTTAGTTTTTAAGGAATTCATCCTCTCCGCTGGGTTCTTCCTCTTTGACATGAGGACTTTAGGTTCAGTGCCCAGATTATTGCTTTTGTGATGTCTTGCTGTAGGGCAGACACGAGGTGGCACTGGGGGGGTCAAGTTTTGGGGGAGAGGGAGCTGTTTGTTTCTTGTTTTTGATCTCCTACAGCGTTTGGAGGCTATGCGCATATATCCTGGGGAGAGGCCAACAAAAGGTGTTCCAAAGGCAGCTCTGCCTTCTGCCCTTTGCTGGGGAAGCTGTTCTGAAGCTTGTTTCTGCTGGCTGGGGTGAATGCTATCAAACCAGTCTTTCTTCCTAGCCCTGATACAGCATCTGGCTGTCTATGGGCTCACACTGCCTTGAGAACCCTGGGGTGCACGAGGAAGTGCACACTCCATAAGTTCAAAGCTGTGGGCCTGGCCTTTGCAGTGGGCTGAGAACACGGAATGCAGTCCTGTGTAGGTTCCAGGAGGCCTAGAGCTGGGGTGTCATCTTTGCAGTTCAGAGTCCTCACTCAGCCCTTCTACCACTGAAAAGTTCCAGAGGCTGCCTCCCAAACTTCGTCCCCAGCTCCCCAGTCTCTCTCCCCTCCCCCAAACTGCGCAGCTCTGAATAGTCAGCAGGGATTGTGTCCTGTTGTGGTCTGTCTCTGCTCCCTTCTCTCTCCCCTAGTTGCCCCTTTCCTGCCAACCTTCAGGTGTTTACTTGCAATTTGTGGATTTCTCAACAGCCATTTTGTCATTCAGGGTCCTCTTTCTTGGCTCCTGGAGGCCTTTCAATTGTGTTTTCTGGGTGAGGCTTTAGGGACGTCCTCTCCAGTCGCCATTTTGTCTTCTCTCCTCTGCTTTCTTATTTCAGGAATGTGTGTAGTCTCCATTCTTCAAGACATCATTGTACAGCAAACCACTTCTTGCACATTAGGCCAGGCATATATTTTAGTTACCTATTCAATGGTATTTGCTGCCTTGAAGCATGTGAAGAAAATATTCTTGTTTCAGACTATAAAAAATTTGAAACTGCTTAGTGTTCAATTATGCTTAATAAGTTTCTGTTCTTTGTGGAGATAAACTGCCTGAATATATATCAAGTGTTTCCGGGTCCCTTTCATAAGAGCAGAGAGATGTTTTAAATGACAGAATAAAGTCAAATATTAATTGGTTTTGGGTCTGAAGTAAAATACTTAGAAGAGGCAGAAAGTTCATTTTCTGAACAACTGGTTAAATGTTTTCAAATACATCCACCAAAATTTAAGTAAGAGAACTAATGAAAGAAAGTTGTTCCACACTGTTCACAGTGGCCAAGTCATGGAAACACCAAAAATCCCTTTGATAGATGACTGGATACAGAAACTGTGGTACATATACACAATGGATATTACTCATCTATAACAAAAAATGAAATACTGCCATTTGCAACAACATTGATAGACCTTGAAATCATCATGCTAAATACAATAAGCCAGACAGAAAGAACAATAATAACCATATGAATTTACTCATATGTGGAATATAAAACTGAAAGTAAAAAAAAAAAAAGAACTCATGGACCCTGTCAATAGTTTAGTGGTTAACTGAGGATAAGCAGAAAAGATAGTGGGAAAGGAAGACAGGAAAGTCAAATATATGCTGATGGAAAGAGAACTGACTGGCTGTTGAACAAATAATGCAAGACATGGGCGATGCACTATAGAATTTTACACCTGGAACCAATGTAAATTTTGTTAACCAATGTCACCCCAATAAATTTATCAATAAAAAATTAAAAAAAGGTTTTCTGTAAAGTAAGTTTTGTTACATAACTACTCCTCATCTTTGACATAGTAATAATGTGTGAGCCAATGCTAGCTAATAGCATATTAACAGAATGACTGTATTATGCACATTTGAGAAATAAACTTCCACCTCTTTATAAAATGAGTGTTAGTTTTTTCTTAGTTGTCTCAATACTTCCTCTAGTTTCACTCCGGATATGGTATCTAATTTTTTTCCATTTTACTTCTGGGATGCAGGTCAAGCAAAAAGCAGGGATTTCAAAAGCCTGTGAGCTGTACTTGAGTGAGAAAATCAAACAAGGTTTTGATGGTTCTGGATTATATTGTTTAAGGTTTGTAAGTGAATCAATTGTTGTACTCCTTGTAGTTTTGCTGGTTTAAGAGTTAGGAAGATGAGATATTGTTGTTGTCAGTTCAGTTGTAGTGCCTAAGAAGTTTTTGAAAGATGATGGTTCTTTAGAAGCACCCAGTCCAATGGCTGGATAAACATGAGAGGAGTGATGGTATGGTAAGGCTAAGGAAGGATCTTATCTGCAAATTCTCATAATAGCTGATGAGTCTAATTAAGAGTAGGAAGATAGTTGTTCAAGCGGTCTGTAAAAAATTAAAAGCCACCTAAGAGGAATGGCCTTCTATACTTTAGTTCATGAGATCAAAGATACTTAAAAAGGTAAGAGCCCTAGGTGTAGCCTTAATAAGGATAAGGTGATAGGTAAAAATGATGCCCAAGGCTCCTTAAATTTTAATGAAATTTGGATAAGGTAGGTTTTTAGAATAGATTTAATCCTTTCTACTTTTCTGAAAAATTGGTGTCAATAGGATATGTAGATGTTCCATTTCAAGCCTAAGGAATATATTACTTGTTACCTGAGAAACATAAACATGTCCATTGCCTGATTATAAGAAAATTGGCACTTCAAATTTTGGGATTTGGATTAAAGCCTCAGGTGCTGTGGAGGTATTTTATGAGGTGGTGGGAATGCTTCTGCCCACCCTGTGAAGAAATCAACAAGAGTAAGGAAATATTTATTCTATTTTATTGGGGACATGTGAGTAAAATCAACTTGCCAGTCTTGATCAGGTACATATTCCTAGCCTGATGTGTACAGAGAAGAGGTGGATGTACCTTTTTTAGGAAGAGACAGAGTAGCAAATGAAACCATTGTGAGCAATTTTTTGTAGGTAAGAGGAGAGACTGCAGCAAAAGATAAAAGTTTTAGCAGCTGTGTTAAAGGTATGTCATATATGAAAGGATTTATTGATGAAGTGAAGGATAGAATGAATTTCAGCCTTAGATAATACATACCATCCTCTAGGAAGCAACAAGGGACTTTCAGATTTAGCCTCTGATGTTAAAAGAAACTACCACTTTTCTGAAGCTTAAGTTACGTTCAGGGCTGGGAGCAAGACCAGTTAGCAGGCCAGAGCCATGTGAAATGCTATAGCCCTGGCTTTCCTATTTACAAAGTTATTGCCCTGACTGACAGCATCCTCTTCTGTCTGATGCCCTCTGCAATGTGTAATAGCTGCAATCCTGAGCCTCTGTGCCACCATTAATAATCTGTAAATTAGAGATTCATTAGTAATGGGTGATCATCGTGTGGTAAGAAATTTCAGTTCTTACCATATACAGCCATTGGTATGTATTATGTGAAAAGAATATTTCAAACCAATGTATTTATTTACCTCAAGCCTAGTTACCAAAGTGAGGGCTCTTGTTAAGACAATGAGTCCAGCCAACCTTTTGAGATATCAGCCCAATCAGGAGTAAGTGAGATTCAAGAATATAATGAAAGGAAACAACAGAATATTCAGTGCATCTTTACCCCTCACGTCAAAAAGGAGCTACCATGCATGAACCCATTTGTATTGCAGTGAGTAGTGGTTGCTAGGTGATGCTGGGGAAATGGGGGCATTTGAACTCTAAGATTAACACATAAATGCATAAGAGATTGGTCTAAACCAGGCAAAAGTAAGACTGGATGAAGAGACAAGCACCTTTGTAGTCTATGGAGGGTGCTCTGATAAAGAGAAGGTGTAATTGTTCAGTTCTGGCTGAGGAGATGGACCTAGATCCTCATTGGTGAGAAGGTCCAAGAAATTGTGGGGAGACATACAGTTTTGGATTTTGTCAGTCAATCTTATTTTGCTTAGCCTGATGATCTCCATGTCCATCCATTTTGTTGTAAATGGCCGTATTTCATCTTTTCTTTCTTTCCTTTTTTTTTTTCTTTTTTTTTTTCTTTTTGGAATGTGGGTAGCTCCCTGGCTGAGAATCGAACCCAGGCCGCAGCGCTGACAGCGCCAGCGCCGAAGCCTTAAGCCACTACACCATCAGGGAACTCCCCCCCCCCTTTTTTTTTAATGTGGGTAGTTCCCTGCCTGGGAATTGAACCCAGGCTGCAGCGTTGACAGCACTGAAGCCTTAAGCCCCTACACCACCAGGAGCTCCTCATCTTTTCTTATAGCTGAGTAATGGCTAAAAAATATCACCCCAGTAAGTTTAACAATATAAAAATAAAAAAAATATATATAATATGGGGAGAATATACAATGATGTGTTGGCCCAAATTAATTTTGTGGCTCTCCTTTATTAAAAAGCCACTTCAGCTAGGGCTCTCAAGCAGGCATACCAGTCCCAGCCAGTGGAATCTAGCTGTTTAAATAGGTATGAATCAGCATATATGAAGAGTGCAACACTGTAGCAACAGTGTTGCTATGGCCTTACTCTTTCTTTAATCAGTATCAAGTTCAAAAGGGCAATTGATATCCAACAGAGTGACAGACAGAGCAAAGATAAGGTTCTTTTGAAGCTACTGAAAGGAGAAAACGAGGTTAAGGGAAGGGTCTAGGGTTTCAGTAAAGGACCTCTTTGATGCCTAATAGACAGGATGAGCCAAAATGCTAAAATTTGAGATGCAGATGCAAAAATATCCAGTGATCTTAAGAAAAGAAAGTACAGGTAACCTTCATATAGCAAGACTGTTAGGTTCCTAAAAATGCTGTGTTATCCAAATTCATGTTATAGGAAACAGAAAAGTAGATTAAAGTATAGGATTAGTTGCCAAAGATTAAAAGGAAAAAAGATGCTATTATATTTTTATAAGAGAAATACCTATATTAAAGCAATTTTCACCTATGTGTAATGAAATAAGAAGAATAACACTAAGTATTGAAATGTATGTACTTAATACTTCACAATCAAAATGGATTGAAAATTGTTATTAATTTCAAAATTCTGCAGTAAAATATTATACCACATCCATGCTAAAGTTAAAAATTTTAAATGAGGTATTTCTTGCTCTTAAAAGATCTTATGTTCTGTGTTACTGTGTGATTTCCTTTTTTTGAATGAGATATCTTATGCTGCATAAAACTCATATTATGCTTCATGTTGTTTGGAGATTTTTCTAATTTCCAAACCGTGTTACAATGCAGCTGTGTCCTAGGAAGTCATATTGTATGATGGTTTCTTCCAATTCTCAAGCTGTGTTATAAAAGTGCAGTATTATACGTGAGTTGCCTGTATTTCTTGTTTAGTCCTGGGAGGCTATAAGGAGGAAATTAGAATCTTATGATCAGAACTAATGATCCTCTTCTGGGGGGATATAGAAAGAGCTAGGTATGTCTTCTCAGGTTGAAATATTTGAGCCTTTTTAGGAAATATCCAGTACTCTTTCTCAGCAAGAAAGTTGAGAAGTTGAAACTTGTGTTGCTTGGATAACCTTGGTGAGAAATTGTTAAGTAACATATCATGTGCATATTGTAATGTATTACTGGGTGAAAGGTCAAGCTCTGTGAGGTTGGAATCTAAGGCCTGGCTGAAGAAATGAGGGCTGTCCCGAAAACTCTGTGGTAAAACAGTCTATGTGAGCAGGTGAGAGGTAGAAGTGTTGAGATTAGTGCAGGTAAAGGCAAATAGGTCTTGTGAATTTGCATGTAAAGGAAAAGTAAAGGATGCATCTTTTAGATGAGCTGATAGGTGCAGCAGGTTTTTTTTAAAACAGGAAGTATGAGTGTTGTATGGGGATCAAAGGAGATGTTGAGAGAGAAGATGAGTTATGATAGGTTGAAGACCTCTATTTTCTTCCATAAAGATTGGATATTGCCGTTGGCAAGGTTAGTAAGAAGTATCCTTCACATGGATCTTTACAGGAGGTTGATGTCTAGCTATAAGGAAAATGGAAGTATCACAGTCTATAGGACAAACCTTAGTAGGTGGAAGGGGGAAAGAGGCCTCTGCAGACATTGGAGACCAAAAGTGTTCAGAGAGGAGAAGTAAGTGAGTGGTTGTCTGTGCTCATAAAAGAGTAGCAGTGGCTCAAAATTTGGGCAATATGTCTCATCCAATTAGTGGACTGCACCAGATATGGAGTACCAGGAAAAAGTTGGTGAACAACATGTCCTGATAGTAACAAGTGAGAAGTGGAGTAACTAGTGGTTGAGAGACTACTCTATCAAACTTACAATAGAGACCTGGGAGGGACAGATTGTATCTGCATATTTAGGTAAGGCTGAATAAGTAGCCTCCATGTCTTAAAAAAAGAAAAGATGTTGTCCTATCTGCTACCATCATGTTTACCAGAGGCTATGATGTCCCTTTGTAGTCTCAGGTGCCTGTCACCCAGAGGGCTTGCTAATGACAGCAGCAAGCATCTGATATTTGGCCTGATCATATTTTTGTTTCTGTAATTTGTATTCCTCATTTTAATTGTTGAAAACCTTGAAAGCAAGGTTCAAAAAGTCTGTGTCTGGGGTCTGAGTGCCCTCCTCCAGCTTTTGAAACTTATGCAGAATACAGGTGCAAATAGAGAAATGAAATATATATGGAGAAGAATAAATCCTTCCTAAGAGTTGGGATTTCTGGTATTATATTTTTAGAGGGTTCAGTTACCTTAGAGAGAAATAAAGCTGGGTTCTCATCAGGGCCTTAGGTGATAACCATTAGCATTTCCAAATTGACATCTTAAAGTGATACCATATGCAGTTCTGCTGTAAGGCAGGTGATTGTATGGCTTATGCATCTATGACCCAGACCCACAGCCTAGTAAGTCCATCCTAGGGCCTCAAAGAAAATGGCTTTTGCTTCCATGGGGTGGGCCTGATCTTGTGTATTTAGCTTATCAGCATAAGCTTGAGCAATGAGTCAGACTCTCTCTCTTACCTCATAGTTAAGAGTACAGGACAGAATAATGTAAAGATCATGCTAAGTAATATCATAGCAGTGAGTGAGATATTTAAATTTCTTAGTATAAGTATTTGGGTAAGTCGAGTAGGATCCACGGTGCATTTTTTATCAGAGAGATTTAATTAAGAGAAAAGGAAATGTGAACTAAAATTATGTCCTCAGCATCAGCCACCTACTTAAAGGGGAGAACATGGGCAGGTGGCAGAGCATGAGTGGATAGAAATTGAGAACTAGGAGGACTAAAATGAAAGAAAGTGGAGGCCTTGATGGCTGAGGGTTCAGGAGGGATTTGAGGACCATATGGTGAGAAAGGATGATGATCCACAGAATCAAAATAAAGATGTGGGTGTGGGCATTGGATATTTTGGTACAAAGTCCAGTGGAGGGAGTTCAGAAGGCCCAAGTTTGGGCTCTGAAACCGGATGTTTAGAGTACATTTAGAGAATCTGATAGGTGGAGCAAGACTGATGTAGGGTCCTGTGCAGAGTGCAAAAATCCTTGGATATGGAGAACTTCAGACCTCTTTCAAGTCCATTGGCAGAAATAGTTGAGATCCATGAACATGTCATGAACAAAAGTGCCATTCTCTGGTCAGTGTTAGCCATTGTCCAGTTTATATTGTGGTCATGCTATATTACAATAAAAGACAAGGCTCTTAGTCCGATTGTCTTCAAACAGACCTCAGGGACTAAAAATTGTGCAGAAGGCAACTTTAATGGGAATTTTTAGGGGTATGAGATTAAGAGATTTCTATGACCCAAAGAGTGGTAAATAAAAAGGTTCCTAAGTCCTGAGAGGTCCAACTCAGTTGAAGAAGTATTCACACCTCAAAAGAGAAAGAACAAAAGAGAGAACACTCAAATCAGTTGGGTGTCCCCACCCCAGTCAGAGATGAAGCCAAAGTACAAGGGATTATTTTGCTTAGCTCTAGGACTTTGGAGGACTGAGAGCTGAGAATCATGAGGGTTGAGTCAGAGGAACAAGGGAAGGAGAAGATGTCTCTCAGCTTACCAGAGAATTAAGATCTGTGTAGATGCCAGATCCAGCAATGGAAAGAAAAGCTCCCAAAATTGGCACTCCTTTCAGCTGGATCAGAAGGCAGGGCAAGGCTACCAGGCTGCAGCAAAACACTGAGTGGACCTTGAACCTGTATCAATCCTCCCAGGATTTTGCAGTTTAGATGTCCATATGGCTGCTGAAGGGGGAATTAGTCTTTGCTTAAAGAAGAAATGTTGTTTCTATGTTAATAAGTCTGGACAAAACCAAGAAAATACCTGAGAAATATCAGAATGAGACTTCAACCTAAGAACATTTCTGCCATTTTCATAGGCTATTAACTCATGGTTTCTTTCACTACTTCTTTCCCCTGCTATCCCAGACCTTAAAATTTTTCATTTATTATTGTTTGAACATGGTCTATTTCTGATATTCATGTCTTTCTTGCAGAATCCAAGCCAGGCTCTGACACATCATCGGAAGGAACTAAATTTTTACTAAAATGAACCAGACCCCATTTTCAACCCCACCCTTAGTGCTGTACATAAATTATACTCTACACCCACTCTCAGCAGGAAGCAGCCAGAAAAAATTGTTGTCATATTACCTTCCTCTTCTCTTGCTGTCTTGTTCTCCTTTGTTTTATATAATCAAGGGTCTGAAAATATAAGGTCTGAAAGCTTACAAAGCAACCTTACTCCTGGAAGTTTGGCTGCTTCCTGAGATCTGGAGAAAAGTAACACCTCTGTCAAAACAAATAATACCTCTGTCAAGACGTTTTTGAAACAGCAAGACCCATTGAGATAATAGCATATATGCTGCTCTTCCAACATGATGATTTGGCCAGCACAGCAGTACCTTTCTTCAGAAATGCCTTCCTTTCTTCCCAATAAAACCCTTGCTACAATAAATGTCCATGCTGGAGCTCTTTGTGACTTCAGCCCATCTGCATTCAGATGCTCTTGATATAATTTTGTTAAATTCTGACTTGGCCTCAAGCACCTTGCAATCAGCATTTCTAATAATCTGCAAGAAACACAAACATGACCATATTTAGAAATGAAGGAGGTGCTGATGTTTCTATCTAAATTACCATAACACATTGAGTCCAGGATTTTTGAGGAGAATCCTTTCATGTCTTCTCTTTTTTAAAAGATAAATTTTATGTTATATAACCTGATGCACATAATATCATTTTGAAAATTAAACAATTGATACCACTAAAATTATGACTCTTACTACCAGAAATAACCAGTATGCATTTATATCAAACCCCAATACCCACAAAATTAGAATAAAATTCCAATTACAATAATAATATGAACTATAAATTATTATGAAATTTATTTTTTAACAAAAACAACAGCTAGAATTAATGGCAAAAGTGTAGACAATGCAGCTAGCATAGATCTTGTTTGAACTGGTGCTTTGTCCATATTCCATATTCTCTTATCTGGCAGCATTTTCTGGAACAACTGGGTACCCACAACTCTTTACCCAGAGCATTGCTATGAGCACCCAATCCCGCACCACCCACCCAGTTTAACTTTTTTTTGTTCCTCTCTTCCCAATTCTCTGTCAGAGTTTGCCACCTTCAGTGGTGAGAAAACCCATGAAGGACATGGATAGGACTCATCTGAAGCTATGTGCATTTGTCTGGAAGTGTGGATAGAATGGGGTCACACTAGCTTTAGCCAACTTAATATTTTCTGCCATGGCACACATTTCATAAAACTCTGGGCAGCCTGCTGAGCAAAACTGTAAAACCCTGTCAATGATCTTGAGCTTAAGTAAGCCCACGTAGCTTCCCTGGGATTGGAATGCCTTATCATCTCCAAGCACAACTAGGAAAAGAGGATGGATACAAAAGACCAAGTCTCAAATAACAAAAACCAGCTTTGAAGGGTGTAAGCCCCTACTTAGAGCCTTCCCATACACAACTCCACCACATGGCCCTCCTTCCTTCCCCATCCCATTCTCCCTCACTTTCATTTATCCCCAGTCCAACTGCATTAAGAAATCTAGTTTTAAGAGACCTGAGAAGCCCCAAATCGCAGTCATTTTTTTAATCAGGGTTTTGAATGTGTCTCACAGTTACCTGTTCTACAAAACCTAAAGTCTGTGCTGGAGTGGGCTCCAGCAATAAAGACTTTGTCATCCCTTCAATCAGGTAGGGTCCATGTTCTCCAAAAATTTGCATCACCCCAAATCTAGTTGTGCACATTACTGATTTCACTTGCATGGAGGACATTTTTCCTGTGTTCCCTACTTGAGCCACAACACCAGTGCTGGCTACCAGGGCCCATATCACTCCAAACAATTGAAAGAAGATGGCTGCCCTGAAATATTTGTGCTGAAGGTGCAGGGAAAGAAGACAGTACCAAATTTTTTGGTGCCAATTTCAGGGTGAGTGGTGGGAAAGTTTCCTGGGACTGACCCAAGTGCCTGGAACTTTGAGGATTCCTGCTTCACCCAGTGGCTGCTATAATAGGAGCCTTGAGTACAATTCTGCTTGGTGGCAAGTGGGGAAGCTGAGGTAACATGGCAGGGTTTTGTCAGCTGTGTGTTCTAATACAGTCAGTACACTACTGTTTCAATTAAAATACAGAAGACATTGGTCACCTCCAAATTTCTGCGACCTGAGCACCTTGATAGAAACAAGGCCAGTTCCTGGCTTTTTCTCCCCCAGCACTGTGATCAGGGAGCCCCCTATTTAGTGTGGCCTCTGCTGGTCAGTCGGAGCACCACCCCTGAGTTTTGACTAAGTTGTGGCAATGTTCAGAGTTTCCAGCACTGTGCTGGGAACTAACATGATGCTGAAAAGTCTGAGCACATCTTTGCCCTCAGGAATTTGTCTCAGCTTTTCTTACATGAGCTGAAAGCCTTCACATTCCACCGTTGTCAGCAAGCACACAGTTTTTCTTCAAATCATGAGGACATTTTCCTTCATTCCTACAAAGTTTCCTGCCTGTCTGTGTATGACACCCTCATACACATTGAGCCTCGGAAAGCACTCCTGATTTCTGAGACTGTAGTTTTATTCATCATCTTACTAAAAAAAAAATAAAATATTCTAATGTCAGGTAGCATTGATCTGGAATTACTATGAGCAGAACATTATACTAGCTGATATATTGGTACTCCTTCTAACAGCTCTAAGGCAGAGAATTACCATGATGTAATTTTACACAAGCTAATTAACAATAGCTTGTCCCAAGTGTGTACTTCAATGTTCATGTTTTAAAACTGTCCCTGGGCCCTAACTCAACTTGTCCATGAGATTTGCTTTGAAAATGAGAATCTCTGAGATCCATGGGCACTCTCTCATGTAAGAGCCTTCTTTGAGCATCCCCACATACACTAGGATAAACAGCCATGGACACACACACACACACACACACACACACACACACACTGACAGTTCAGCTGGGGGCCACAAAAGAAGTGCAGACAAAAGAGCATATCAGAAGTGGGAAGAAGTCATTGGAGGCAGCTCTGTCATAGTGCAGAAACACCCAGTCTTTGCGTACCAGGTCCAGGTTCCCTAGTAGGAAGCTAGAAATGTCAGGCTGTTGGGCAGGGCAACAACCAAGTGTTGAGGGGTCTGGCTGAACCAGTGTCATTCCTGGGCATGTGGAAAGAACAAGCTGTCAATTTAATGTCTCCACCCTTGGCACCTGAAATTAAAAACAGACACCCTCAATGTGTCAGGGATTCAGAAGAGAAGGCCTCAGCTTAATCTTTCATCAGGTGGTGTGCAAAGATATGGTGACAGCAAGAATCTCACAGCCTGCAGGAGGTCCAGTTGTCTCAGGGTCTCTGGAGAATGCTTTCCACTCCTTGAATGTCCTGAGCAAAGCCTGTTCAGGTTCTGGGAGAGTTTGTCATGCACATTGAGGCAAAGCACAAAAACAGTCATCCAAAAACCAGAGACAAGACCAACCTTGTCTGGAAAAACAAAACAAAACAAATAAAAACATTATCCTCATTTTGAAGTGGGTAAAGTCATTGCCTGGGCTCTGGTAAGAGCATTTATGACTGAACTAGACACCCACCAGGACACTAAAGAGAAAGAGGGCATGAAAGTTGCTTCTGGGTTTCTCACAATTCCCTGAAACCTGTTGGCCCAGTCTATTTCTTGCTGGTCCTTGGTGTATAAAGTGTTCTGAAGACCTCAAACACAGGAGTGTGTTGTAATTTCAGACTTTCCTGCCTGGTGCTGCAGTTCCAAGGCTGACCTTCAGGAAGCAAACTGTCTGCACTGTGGTCAATGGCACAAGAATCATGAAGCACAAGAGGTCATTTTGGGTGTTTTCTGCACCTGAGCAACATACATAATTGATTATTAGCATGTATCCTTAAATTTTAGTATTCACAGAAAGGAGGATATTCTGAGATCTTTTTATTTTCCCAGTTTTGGTGACTACTGCCCTTACCATACACAAAGCAGAGAATACCAAATGGCCTCTGCCCCCTATCTGCTCAAAGTCTGGAGACTGACATGGACTTAGCATGGAAGAAAATTCCTGTGAGAGATAACAGTGAGTGCTGCAGGGAGGACCACAGATCCTAACTGTGTTTGAAAAGCCTCCATAGTTACATTTCTGCTGTGACCACATATGTGCAAATAGAGCCATTTCTGTAGAAGTAAAATACCAGTGGTACAGTGTGAGGGAGCTAAAACTGACAATGATATGGCAGCAGAAATAAATATTAGCACCGGATAATTTCAGTAGGAGCCTGGCTGTCTAGAGAGAGCTAGGAGGTAAAGAAAGGAGGGCCAGACCTGGGCTGCCAACATGTGCTTCTGAAATGCCAGGTTGCCACATTCCCTTCACGTAGCTCTTATGGAAACAAACATGGAGTATATCACGCAGTCTCTGTGATCAGGCACCAGACTTGGCAGAGCTGGGAGCCTCTGCCTCAAGGTCTCCTGAGAACCTGGTTGTCAACTGAGGCTCACACTGGGTGATATCTGTCTGTGCGACCACATCTGTGTAATTAGCAGTATTCAGTTTGGACAGGGGTCACAGTCTTTATGGTCTGTGGACCATATTTTTAAATTTGCACTCGTGCCTCATAGAAGGGATTATAATATGTCACCTTTCCTTTCCATATAATGCAATAAGAGACAAAAAGTGAGACAAACAAACAGAAACAGTGAGGCAAACAGGAAGAGATATATGTACAGAGAGAATCAGGGTCCAAGAGACAGAGACAATGAAGAAAAACAGAAAGACAAAGTGAAACACAGAGAGACAGAGGAAGTCAGCAGAATCATAGAATTTCCATACCTCAGTGTTATAAATGACACCCATGTTTTCACCTTATTGTAGTATATATTTTAAAGCACGGTCATCAAGACCATCCGGCTTCAGGCAAAGGGGTTACCACAGGGATGTTTTATGTGGAGGTAGGAACACTGGCAGCTACAGTGAGGCTGCCCTGCACATAAGCCAAGATGAGGCACTTAAATCTGCCACTAAACATAATAGACCCTGGAAAGTTCTATGCCCAAGGTAACGATGTCAGAATTTCTGTTTATTTAAACAGTTTTGGGACAGAAGCAGGAGAGTCAGTGAAAGTAACTGGTCCCAGAGCAGGCCTAGCCTGTGGGCAATGTGTTCAGCACTCTGCCCAGCATTTTGCTAATTACCCCATTGTTGCATCTATGAGTAAGCTCATATGACCTCAGCCCAGGAATTTCAGGCACTATATGTGTATTTATGTTTAAAGACAGTCTGAGTAGTAGATGCTAGGGCAGCAAACACTGTGCAGCTGGGAGTCTAGTGAGGCCCTGAAAAGACAGGTGTCAACAGCCACATCACTGGTGACAGTAAAATGCCAGGTGTGAAGTCAGCTCTGGATCCAGAAAGTTAGTGCCTGGGCTTCACCCAAGTTTTCCTGGTATTTGTGGTGAGCTGTGGTGGTGCAGCTGTGTATGAACTTGGCATAGGTTAAAGGTTTAGAAGGCATCAACAAAAGAGTCTTTGGGGAGGCCTTGTCTCAGAGAATGGAAAGCAATCTATGACCATACTTCCTGATCATAGAGCCCAACAGAATTTGGAGCCCTGGTAACCAGACAGCCACAGTCTAGAGAAGCCCCTGCTCAGCTCACTTGGTTAGAGACATTCAATGCAGAATAATACTTATTTCTTGTGCCACCAGGTCCCACAGAGCTGGCATCAGAAATGTCTATTGTTTAAATCTTTTTCCCTTGCCTCAAGTATTGTTCAGGCCTCACTCCAAAACCTCTGGCCATTGTTCAAAGAAAACCAATGGTAACAGAAGAAGGCCCAGGGTGGTCAAGGCAAAAATGGGTCAGCACTCTGATCCCACCTTGACAGCATTACATTTCCTCCCTGTGTCTCTGTGTGTGTGGTGTTGGTGCAGGGCTGACCACGAAAGGAGGGCATACCCTTAGCAGTAGCTAGTTGCAGAGGGCTCAGCCATCTAGGGGCCTGGTCAAGTTTACATTCCAGATTAAGGGTGGCTAGCTGGGATGTGGAAGATGGATTTACTCTGCCTGGGGTTTATTCCAAGCACTCCATGAGAATGTCATGTCACTGAGTTGTCTGTGCTGACACAGCCTGCTTCTGATTTGGAAGGTCAAGGCCAGGTAAGAAGAAGGGCTCTGGTGCCTCCTCACATGTTGCTGATCTGAGTCACTGCAGAGCTCAAGAGAGGACATTGGCAATGACTTAGCCATTGGGATCATCCACTCCATGTCTATCACATGAGAGGCAAGTACGTCATGCCCCCAAGGGCCAGCGCAGAACTTCAGTGAGTGTCACCTTGGCAGTGTCTCTGAAAGTAGGGCCCAGAAATGGTCATGCAAGTTCACCAGTCTAGACAACACCTTTGCCTCTTTGGAGGGGGCCTTCAAGTTTTCTTTACAGGTCAAAACTAGAAGCTTTAACCTAGAGTGCTAAGCTCAACTTCTGCTGACTTAGCCTGAGGACCTAGATTCCAGTGAGGTAGAGCATCATTCTGTAAAGGGCCTGTGGGAGCCACACACAAGCCCACAGGATTCAGTACCACACACACAAGGAGAAGCCCCACAGCTTGGCATTGGACCAGATTAAAATACGGAATTCAGACTAATACCTGTGCCTTTACCTGTGAACATGGCTACTCTGAGGACCTTGGCCATATATTCTAGGTATGGAATAAACCTGGAAAGTAAAATCATGTGTCACCTTTTCTCCTGTCCCCACTTCATCTCCAGCTCAGAAATCACAGCTTGGTCCAGATGCTGCACTTTTGTTTTTTGAGAAGTCTGTTGCAGAAGCAGGAACCAGCCAATGTCAAAGCCACATGCAGATCCTAAGAAATGTTCACCATGAGCAGTTGCCTCAGAGCTTCAAGTTTATCTGATGGTGATGGAGATACAAGTTTATCACCATCAGGTATACCTTCATCTCTGGAGTTTTGGGGATCAGGTTTCTGGAACAGGTCCTGGAAAGGACTTGAGCCTGGCAAACAACTCAGCACTCCTGGGAAATAAGCAGTCAGCAGTGCTAGCTCTGGTGTCCCAAGGACACCTGGGGATGTTATTGCACCCAGTACCTCTGCAGTGGTTTCTGAACTGGGAAAACACACCTGCACTATTTATGGTACAACATCTTCAATTCTATACCCCATCTGAACATTTCTTGTACTGTCTTCTAGTTTTTGGTTTGCTTATTCTTTAATTAACTTTATACATTTATATAATATATTTCTTTAATATGTTAAATTCATAACGTAACTTTTAATAATTATCCTAATAAAGTTTACTGTCATGAGAATTTAGTTCATCCATCCTCACTCTCAAGCTGTGAGGTATTTCATCTTCCAAAACAAAATTTCTCAACCAAACTCTTCACTTTCCAGTGTGTTTTCAGCATCTGGCAACCTTAAACTATTTCTCTCTCAGGTCCTATACTTACTCTAGATTTTTCTAAATATTCCAAGCATAAAATTAATTTTCTTTCTTGTCTGCTCATGCAGTTTTTGAATTAAGTCATTACTTTTTGTTTCATTTTCATTGATAATGTTCTTTTTTTGTTATTGTCATTGAAAAATTGAAACTCCAGAATAATTGAATATAAATGTGTAAAACAAAAGTCTTTTGTAAATACAGTGAATAACCACCACTTGTGAAAATTGGTAGAAGCCTGATAAATGTATGGAGACACTTCATTAAGATGAAGTCTAGGACTCTGACATGGTTACCTTCAAAGCAGAGAACACAGTTGAAATATTGTTGTACTTTTTACTAGCTCTCTGGCATTGGACATGTTAGTGAACCTGTAAAACCTGTTTCTCCCGCTTTCAATATATTTTACAGGATTAGCTTGATTATGCTTTTTAATTAGGTCTTGCAATTTTCTATAAAGGGAACTGAAGGAATGCCCACGGGATACAGCTTATTTGCTAATGACGTAGTCCTTTGATAACTTCTATCAATATTCCTGTAACACTTTTCACTGATCTCCACACATTCCTGCTTTAATTAATACTCCAGAAATGCAATGTTGGTCACTGAAGTTTAGCAAATTAAGGTAGACATTTTCTTTCTTTATATATTTTTTTGAAAATATACCTGAGCTTTAAAAAAATACTCATGGGATTGTAATGTACAGCAAAGATTATTAGACTTATTGAAGTTATCCCTTTGTGAGGTATATAAACATGTAATCACTATGTTGTTTTCTATACTGGAAACTAATATAAATTGTATGGCACCAAATATTAAAGAATAATTTTTAAATGATATCAATATATGAACACCAAAGAACAGCTGTCTACACGGACAGCTGGAAAGGGATTTTAAGGACAATTTTTTTTAGTGTGCTGACCTTTATTGGTGCCCAGTAATGACTCAAAGAGAGATATCTTTAAAATAACACACTTTGCAATGACCAAAGTGGCATCTCTCACCTAATGACTAGTGTACTTCTTCAGGCTAGAGTATTTTGCCTCATTGCTCTTTCAGAAATGATGTGGGTTTTTTAGAATAATTGAATTTTCTAAAAAATTATTTCATACATCTTCTGACTTTTAGTGATGTTTCCTATGGTTTCTGACTTTTTACTGTATTATATAATTCACATATGCACATCTCCATTTCTCATGTTTTTCATTTAAGAGTGTTTTATTACTTTGGGATGGCTTCTTAGAAATAATATTTCTTTTTAAAATGATATGAACCTGTTTATTATTTCAGATACTTATTAGTTAACAACTGTAAAAGAAATGACATGTTTAATCCTACAATTTCTTTGAAATTAAAAGATTTAGCCAATTTAATTGCACATGCACTATAACAGGAAATATTAAATAAAAAAGAAAAAATCTATAGAAAAATTAAATATAATTTGGTAAAAATCAATTAAAAATAACATGTAGATTTTATTTTTATGTTATTTTATTATTATGTTACAATAACAATATCATCTGCAGAAAAAATGGTGTCAGGATATTTTATAATTACGAACATATCAGTGTTTCTACCAAAATTACAAAAAATTTCAGTCCAGAATAATTTAAGAAGAATCATTTTAGATCACTTTCAACAGATAATGTTAATTATTATTCTATTCTAGCTTTAGCCAAGTTCACAGTTTCTACCATGATAGTCATTTCACAAAGGTACACCTGCAAACTTTTACTGTTTATCACAAACTAGAGCAAGATGGGACAGCTTTCCTGGAATAAGAAATCCAAATTATCTGCAATCATACCTTGGTAGAGGCACTCCAGAGACAAGAGACCAATACTCAGGGAATGCAAACCAACCTGGCAGGGTTTGCAGTGCCTACTTTAAGCCTTCCAAGATGCGAATTCCCTCACCTGGATTTCAGTTATTTTGTTCTTTCAGCCTTCCCGTGTCCATTTCCATTAAAAAGTCTGATCCCAGACCAGAGAAGCCCCAGTCACAGTGATTGTGGCCCACCTGGGTTTTCAAAGCATCACACAGCCACATATTTAGTAAATTCACTTTTCTTTGTTGGAGCAAGCTGGAGGAGGAAAGACCCTGTCAGAAACTTGGTCAGGTAAGTTCCAGGATCTCCAAAAGGTTGCAGCACCAAAATCCAAGAACATACATCTGTTTGTGCTATCTCTGTATAGGAGGCTCACCGTACTGAAATAGCCCCCCACAGTGACTTCTTGCCTGGTTATTTCTCTACAGCAAGTACCCCAGTGCAGGCTGCCATTGTTTGGACCACTCTGGGCCAACCTACCATAAATATGCAGAGAATGAAGAGAGTTTTGAGGACCATGGTTCTCAGACTGACTTGGACAGGAGGAGAATTAACTGTGACTGACCACATAGCAAGGGACACTAAAGGTTTCTGCTTTGCCTGGTGGAATGCAATAGGAGACTTGAGTACCAAGGGACTTGATGTTGGATGAGAACACCAGGCAAATGCTGACTAACCAAGCAACTGCTACATTTCCAGTGTGTACTTCAATGACCATGTCTTAGATCTGACCCTGGGCCTTGGCTCAACATGTCAATGAGGTGTGCTTTGGAAATGAGTGTTTCTGAGGTTATGAAGCAACCACTCATGTTTGTTGTTTTTCTCTGAGATTCACCAAACACACATTATGTGTTTGTGTGTGTGTATATAATATATGATATATATACTCACACACATGTACACACACACACACACACACACATACACACACACACACACACAAACACGTAATGACTGCCTACCTGGGTATACAGAGAAAAATGCAAACTCAAAAAGTTATTGTACAGAAAGATGGAAGTGGTTGGAGGCAGCTCTATCTTAATGCAGGACCACCCAGTTTCTGTGCATCATGCCCAGAGCCCATAATAGGGAGTGAAGATTCACCAAGGTAATGGGCAGAATAAGATCCATGTTCAGGGGTCTTTCTGAACCAGCACCTGACAATAAAACAACTGTGGTTTCTATGTCTCCACCCTGTGCATTTGTAACTACAAGCAGACACACGCAGTTGTGCAGGGGTTCAGGAAGAAATGCCTCAGCTTCTTCTTCTCTAATATAATGTGCATAGACATGGTGACAGCAATAGTCTCACAGTTTGCAAAGTGGTATGATTTTACTTGTTCTCTCTCAGGACCCAGTGTGTTCTGTGTCCCTGGCAAATGTGTTATACTCCCTAGAGTTCCTTCTGAGCAGGGGGTATGTTGGAGGCTAATGGGCCTGGCTCATGCAGAAAAGTTGCAGAACACTGGAACAATGGTCCAGAAATGAAGGACAAGACCAGCCTTGTTAAAGATTCAGCGTTCTGACTTGGAAGTGGATTGAATCATTGCCCAGGTTAGGTGAGAGGCCTTGTGACTGAACTTGACAAACCAAAACAGTGGACAGAAAGGGAAGTGACAGCACACTTTGGTGTTACTCACATTTTCCTGGAGCCTGTAAGTGCAGCCCCGTTGCCCCCTGGTCCTAGTTGTATCAAAATCATTGAGAAAACTAGACCTAAGAGTGTGTTCCGACTTGAGGATTCCCTGCCTGATGCTGCAGTACTGGGACTGACCACCAGAGAGCAAGCTGTTCGCACTTTGCTCAATGGCCCAAGAATTAAGAAACAAAAGGGTTCATTCTGGGAGTTTCTTGCCTCTGAGCAACATGCACCATTGATTATCAGCATCCACCTTTACAATGGGAGCTTCTCACAGACTAGAGGTAGTCCTGAGACATTTATACAATGTTTTCAACTTTGGTGCCTTCTAAGAAAGGTTGAGAGTACCCACATGGTCTTATTCCCCCAAAAGTTGAAAGCCATGAGAGAAATATGGATGCAGCTTGAGGGCTAATTCATGTGAAAGAAAACAGTGAGTGCTGTAGGGAGGACCATAGAGTCTAGGTGTGTCCAAAAGGCTTCCAGGGTGTCATTAGTGCTGTGATTAAAGAGTAAGAGAAGGCATGCCTGCACAAGTCACTAAATAGTGTGATAGTGTGATGGAGCTCAAAGGAACAGGAACTTAAAGCACAAACACAATACGTTTGTGTAGAGAGGAGGTTCAAAAAAAGTCATGGTGGCTGGTGAGAGCTAGAAGCTAAGGAGGGAAGGGCCAGACCTGACCTGCTAGGATGTGCTGGTTGTCTTCTGAGTAAATGCAGTCCCCTCAAACAGTGCTTATAGAAACAAACATGAACCACATCTCTGTCTCTGTGAACAGGACCCAGGTTTCCCAGAGCTGGCGGCCTCTGCCTCAAGGTCACCTGGGAGGCTGGGCTTCACTGACAACTAAGGCTCATACTAGGTGGGGTTTGTCTGCGACATCATGCATAAACATTCAAGATTAAGCTGAGGGTTTGTTGTTGTTGTTGTTGTTGGTGGTGGTGGTGACAATTTTTTGTCATTGCTAGTTTGTTGTATTTTTCACTGGGGCAATATATGGCAGATTATAATAGGTGACTCTCTCTTTAGTGAACATGAAATCAAAGAGATAGAGAGAGACACACAGAAATATAAACAGTTAGGCAGACAAAAAGAGACATATGTACACAGAGACACAGGGTTCAAGAGTCAGAAACAATTACAGAGAGAGTAACAGAAGACAAAGGGAGAGGCAGGGAGACAGAGAAAGCAAGAAGAGTCATATATATTTCATTATTCAATGTTAAAAATGACACCCGTTATTTGGCCCTATACTATTCTGTATTTTACAACCCAGTTACAGAATCCATCCAGCTTAAAGAAAAGGAGCTAGCACAAGGATGTTTGATGTAGACTTAAGAACACTGGCAGCCACTGTGAGGCTGCCCAGCAAATAAGCCAAGACGTGGTGCTTGGACATGACACTAAATATAAAAGAAGACCTTGTAACATTCTATGCCCCAGAAGACCATGTTAAAATTTCAGTTTATTTCAATCTTCCTGAAATATAAGAAAGAGGATCAATGACAGTCATGGGATGCCAGAGCAGTCCCAGCATGTTCTGTTCATGCTGTGTTCAGTGTTCTGTCTAGCATTGTCATTATTGTTCCTTTGTTATCTGTGCTTGTGCTCATGTGACCCTATCCCAGATGTTCCAGACACTTCAAGTGTGTGTATGTGTGTGTGTGTGTGTGTGCCTGAGTGTGTGTGTGTAATGACAGCCTGTGAAATGAAGGCTAGAAAGACCTCCACTGTGCAGATGGGAGACTAAGAAGAACCTAAAAAAGAAGGTTTGTTCACAAAATTATATGATTGTAAGAAAATATTGCCAGGCCTTAGGTCAACTCTGGATATTTAATGTTTAAGTCTGGCAGGACCCAGACCTTCCAGGTATGTGGGGTTAGCTGTGCTGTTGTGGCCGTGTATGCACTTGGAATAAGGTAAACAGTGAGCAGTGTTCAATCCAGAGAGGCTTTGGAGAGGCTTTTTCTTTAGAGGAAGCCCAGGCAAAATACCCAACACAGTGACCTCACTTCGTGATCACATAGCCCAAGAAAACTTACAACCTTGGTAACCAGGCAGCCACTTTTTAAAGAAGTTCTTGCCCAGTAAAATTTGGACTAAGGAAAGACTAGTTGAAACTCTTTCTATTGATTTGTGTATTGTTAAGGTCTCACTACAAATGCCTCTTGTGATTTTCAGGGTAAGGCAAAGGAAATACAGAGACTGAGGGTGGTGAAGATCAGGAGAGCCCAGTTCTCTAAGCTTACCAGAGTGTTCACCTAAGGTGGGCATTCCCTGAGCAGAAGTTGACTTAGTAGAATTCAGTAGCCTAGGGAACTGGTCAAGTTCACATTCTAGGTCAAGTTTGGCTGGCTGGCATGTGGAGGATGGAGTGAATCTGCCTAGGGTATATTCTAAGCCATCCAGGGGAATGTCATGTCACTGAGTTGAGGTCTATACTGAGACAGCCTGTGCCTGTTCTGAAAGCTCAAAGTCAGGTGTGCAGAATGGCTGTGATACCTCCACACCAAATGCTGGTCACTGTCACTGCAGTTCTTCAGACAACACACCAGTGATGACCTAGTCAATGGAGACACACACTCTATGTTTCTCTGTGTGAGAGGCATGTAACTCATGCCAGCAATGGCAAGTACAGAACCTTGGTGAATGTCGCCATGATGCTTTATTTAAACTCATGCCCAGAAATGATCAGGCAAGTCTACCAGACCAGAAACTAGTCAGGCCACTTTTCAGAGTAAACTTCTGGGTCTGTTTCCATGTCTTGTCATGAGGCCTTGACCTGGAGTGCCATGCTTAACTTCCATTGACCTAGCCCAAAGACCTGAATCTAAGGGAGGCAAAGCCTAAGGGTGAAAAGGGCCTGTGAGTGTTGCATGTTAGTCCACAGGGATGCCTTGGTTACATACACACACAAAGAGGAGTCCCAGAACTGGCAATCAGCCAGGTGAAAGTAAAGGACTCAGATTGCAATCTGGGCCTACCCCCAAGTAAGGCAGCTTCTCTGAGGGCATTGGTTATGGGTCCTGGGTTTGGAATGCACCTGGAAAGAGGATGTGGGTCATTTTTGCTGCTGTTTCCACTGCAATTCAAGCTCAGGAATCACAACACAGCTCAGAACTTGCTCTTATGTCTTCTGAGAAACCTATTGAAGGAGCAAGAGCCAGCCAACATCAAAGAAACATCCTGACACTAAGCAGTGTCCACACAAAGCAGCTCCTTCAGAGCTGCAAGTCTATCTAATAGTGACGGAGCTGCAGGTCTTTCACCATTAGATAAGCCTGCAGCTCTGGAGTGGTGGGCAGGTGTCTGGAGCAGGTTCTGCAAGAGATCTGGGTCTAGCAAAGGACTCAGCACTACTGGAAGATGATCTGTCACATGTACCAGCTCTGGTGTTTTCAGAAAACCTGGGAATGTCACTGTGCCCATCATTGCTGCAGTGGTGGCTGAATCTGGAATGGCCTCTGGCACTGTTTACTGTACAACACATTCATTTCTGTCCTTCACCAGAACATGCTTTTTTTTCTTTATCCTTTATTGTTATTGCTTGTTTGTTCTTTAATTTATGTTTTCTACATTAATATAATCCCTCATATTAAGGTGCTAAATTCATTATAGTAAAATTTAATAATTACCATGACAAGGTATACATCCATGAGCATTTAGATCATTTATCATAACTATGAAGCCACAAAATATTTAATCTCCCAAACCAAATTCCTTACCAAAACCTTTAACTCCCTACTTCTTCTGTCCCTAGCACTTGGCAACCAAAACCTATTTCTGTCTTTAATCTGATGCTTATTCTAGAAATTTTCCCTTAATGGAAGCATAGAATAGGTTTTATTTGTCAGCCTAGGTAATTTTTGAAGTGACATAAATTTCTATTGTTTTCATTTGAAATGTTTATTATTGTTTTAAAATTGAAATTGCAGATAAATGCAATACTTGATGTGTAACATGAAGAACTTTCTTAAATATATTATATTACTAGCAGACATGAGGATTTACAGAAATCTGATAAATGTACAGACATGCTGTGTTATTTGAAGTCAAGCAACCACTCTCAAGCTGTTACTTTCTTTGCAAAGAACGTGGGCACAATTATTATTGTATATTTTCTAGCTCTGTGGCACTCAGCAAGTTAATAAACCTGTAAAACCTCTATTACTTCAACTTTAAATATGTTTTACAGTATTAGTTTGATGGTGCATTTGAACTCGTTTTCACTATCCTTGTATAGAGAGAACTGAAGGAGTGCATATAAGGCATTGGTTAGTTGCTAATAAAGTAGTCTTATTCATAATTTTTATGAATATTTTCATAACACTTTCCACTGATCTCCACACATTTCTTTTTTAAATAAAGCACCAGAATCCCTAAGTCACTCAGTGAAGTTTAGGAAATGAAGAAGTACACCCTCCCTCTGTATGTCTTATTGAAAATGTACCCATAATTTAAAAAAAAAAAACCTGTGAGCGTAATATAAAGTACAGCATAGGGAATATAGTGAATAATATTGTAATAACTTTGTACAGTGACAGATGAATTATTGTGGTGACTACATTGTGAGGTATATAAATATGTAATCACTATGTCGTTTCATAGACTTGAAAGTACTATAAAATTGTATGCTAATGGATATTCAAGAATAATTTTAAGTATATATACACATAGACACATAGACACACAGAGGTACATATGTATGTGTGTATAAATATATGTGTGTGTGTTTGTGAGTGTGTGTGTGCACTGCAAAGTTGAAAAGAGACTTTAATGAACATCGTTTTGTGCACTTCCATTGGTGTCCAGTAATGTCTCAGCATAGAGTAATTTCTAAGAAAACAAATCTTTGGCAATGAACAATGTCACCTAATTGCTAGGGTACTTACTAGGACTAGAGTATTTTGTCTCCTTACTTTCCTGAAATGATTTGTTTTTCTAGAGTTATAGAAATTAATTGATAAAAAAATCATGTCACGTTTTCTGTAAGTAATGTTTTATATGACATTTGACTTTTTACTGTAATATGTAATGCACATAGGAACATTTCCATGTCTAAGATTGTTTACCTAAGAGTGGTTTATTACTTTGGGATGACTTCTTAAAAATAGTATTACTTTTTCAAGTAATATGAACCTGTTTATGGTTTCAGATTCTTATTGGTGAACAACTGTAATAAAGTGGTGTGTGTAAATGTACAGTTCCTTTGAAATAAAAAAAAATTAGCAAATTTTATTTCCCATGCACTTCCACATGGCATATGAAACTAAGAGAAAATTCACTACATAATGAAATATAGCATGGTGAAAATTAATTGAACAATATCATACAGATTATTTTTATAAAAATATACAGTAACTATCACCTCCAAAACAAGTGTGATTATATTTAAAATCTAAGAAGATATTGAAATTGTTATGAAAATTTCAAGAAGGGATTGAATCCAGAATAATTGAAGGAAAATCATATTAGTTTATTTTAATGTTTATACTATACAAGCTGATGCCTATCATATAATTTTAAAAATTAAACAACTGATGGCACTAAAATTACAACTATTGCTAACAGGAAAGAAGTATGCTTTTATATCTAACCTAAATAACCAAAAAAATTAGAATAAAATTATATTTACAATTATGACTTTGACTATAATTTTTATGAAGTATATGTTTATACGAACAACCAGCTAGAATTAATGGCAGAAGTGTAGATAATTAAGTAAGCATAGCTACTGTTTGCACTGGTGCCTTATTCATATTTCATTGTCTTTTGTTCGGCTGCATTTTCTGGAAAAACTGGGTCCTCACAACTTGGAACCCATAGTTTTACTATGAACATTTCCACCCATGCAACCAAACCTGACAAAATCTAATTTCTCCTTATAGTCTTTTCCCAACTTCTGCCAGGGGACAACAATGTCCATTGCTTAAAAGCCCACAAGGTGTGTGAAGTGATGATGTCCAAGGCTGTATGTGTACCTTGAAATATAGTTTGAAGAGGGCATGCCAGCTTTAGCCAAATTCACAATTTCTGCCATGGCAAGCACTTCACAAAGGTAAACCTGCAAAACACTAGCAGTGATCACCAACTTCAAATTGTTGGGCCCCTTCACTAAAAAAGAATTCCTAATTATCCCTTGGTATAACTAGAAAGAGAAGCTCCAGAGGCAGAAGTCCAAGTCTCAGAGAATGCAAACCATCCTTTCAGGGCAAGCAACTCCTACTTAAAGCCTATTCAGATGTGAATGCCTCACCTTAACTTCTGTTGTATTGCATTTTCACCTCTCCCCAGTCCAATCCCATTAATAATTCTGGCCTCTGACTCTGGCCTCTACTTTAAGAATCAAAATGCCCCAAGTTACCACCATTGTTGCCCAAATAGGTTTTGAAAACTTTGCAGAGCCACCTGTTTACAAAATTCATAGTTTATGTTGCAGCTGGGTGAGGGATGAAGAAACATTTCAGCCACTGGGCTCCATAACCTCCTGGATCTCTAAAGAAGTGCAGCATCTCTGATCCAAGTGCGCACATCTGTTTACTCAATCTGGGAAGGTTAACTTACTCAAGCCACATGTATGCAGTGACTTCTTTCCTGGTTATCTTACGTCAGCCATGATCTCAGGGCTGGCTATCCAGGCCCATACAACTCCCTGCCACTCTGGGAAGATAGTGTTGCCAAAATACCTAGTGTTAAGTTGCGGAGAATGAAAAGAGTCTTAAAGACCTTGGTGCTTAGCCAGGCTCTGGCAGCAAGAGAGTTTCTTTCAACGAACCACAAAACGCGGGGCACTGATTGTTCTTTGTCAGCCTGGAGGGTTGTGATGAAAGCTGTAGAGTCTGTGCAGCTTGACAAGGGGCAAAAAAGGCAGGCAAACTCTAAGGGGCTCTATCAGGTGTGTATCCTATGGCACACCACTGCTTGTGAAACATTCAAGCTCCCGGAGTACTTGTTCCCCTTTAAACGCTTTTCACCTGAGCAAAGACAAGGCCATTCTCTGTTTTTGTCTTTCACAGCATTAATATCCTGGGAGCCCCTCCTTAGTGCGACCTCTGCTGGCCAGTCATAGAGCTACACCTGAGTTTTGGTTCCACAAATGTTTAAACTGTACTGCACTGTGCAGAACATCAAGTTGACAATGCACTGTAGAATTATATGCCTGAAACCTATGTAATCCTTGCTAACAGATGTCACCCCAATAAGTCTAACAATAAAAATGAATTAAACTGGAAAAAAAAAGAAAACTAAGGTGACACTGAGAAGTGTGATCATATTATTGCCTTAAAGAATCAAACTCAGCTTTTTTACACAAGCTGATGACAGGCTCTACAGGTGCAAATATTCCATCTTCAACTTCTCTCTGAAGAGCCAGACCCCACAATGGTAAACAAGCCCACAGATTTCTTTCAAAGGATAAGAACATTTTCCTTAATTTTTCCAAAACTTTCCTTCCTCTGTAAAAAATCCCTCACACAGCCTGACTCTGCTGTCCTATTCAGATTTTTACTAAAAGAAATAATACTAATGTCAGGTAAGATTGATCATGTGATTACTATGAGCAAGACATCATACTAGGTGGTGTATCAATCCCTCTTAAAAAGCTTTATAACAGAGCATTACCACAATTCCATGGTAAACAAGCTGAAAAACCAAGCCTTTGTTACATTGCCAGTGTGTACTTTAATGGCATTGTTTCAAATCTGACCCTGTGCTCTGGCTCAATCTGATATATTGAAGCACCCTCTCATGCTGTGTCTTTTTCTCTGAGAATCCCAACACAAAAATTGTGTGTACACACATATCTCACACACACACCACACAATGATTGCCAACTTGGAAGTACAAGTAATACTCAAGAGGTTATCAGATGAACAACATAAAATGGTTGGGGGCAGCTCTATCATTGTGCAGGGACACCCAATCTCTGGGCATCATGCCCAGTGCCCATTAATTAGAAGGGGAGAGTTGCCAGGCTGATGGGCTGAAAAAGCCAAATTCCAAGGGGTTAGCCTGAACCAGCATCATTTCAGAGCACCTGAAGAGAACAAAGTTTGGATTGTTTGTCTCCATTCTATGAAACTCCAACTAGGAGCAAACACTGCCAGGTTGGTTGGTTTTCAGAAGAGAAGGCCTCAGCTTCCTTTCCTGTAAGATAATGTGAATAGGACCCAGTGTCAGCAATATTTTCTGCAGAAGAGCCTGTTTTCACTTGAACTTCATCAGAACCAAGTGTGCTCCAAGTCTCTGGCAAAAGCTTTCTACTACCTAGTGGTTTCTAAAAGCAGAGGGGCATCTTGGAGGTCAGGAGTTCTGGGTCATGCAGAAATGATGTGCAGCATTGGAATAAGCCCAGGAATCAGGGGCCAGACCAGCCTTGTTGGAGTCTCAGGGACCTCCTTTGAAAGTGGATGGAGTCATTGCCCAGGCTCATATGAGGGGCCATGTGATTGAACTGCACATAGTCATACAGTAGAGAAAAAGAAGGAATGCAGAGTCACTCCTGGGGTTTCTCACAATCCTCCAGAGCAGTGGTTCTCAACCTTTCTAATGCCATGACCCTTTAATACATTTCCTCATGTTGTGGTGACCCCCATAAAATTATTTTTGTTGCTACTTTGTAACTATAATTTTTCTACTGTTATGAATCGTAAATATCTGATATGTGTTTTCCAATGGTATTAGGCTACCCCTGTGAAAGGGTCGTTTGACCACCAAAGGGGTCATGATCCACAGGTTGAGAACTGCTGCCCTAGAGCCTCTAGGCCCAGCCCTTTGCTCTCTGATCTCTAGTGTACCAAAAACCTTCAGAACCCCAGACACGGGAGTGTATCGTGATTTTAGGTTTTCCTGCCTGTAGCTGCAGAACCAGTGTTGAAGATGAGAGAGTGAACTCTCCCCATTATTAGACAAAATAGCATCACTCACCAAGACTAGGGCAACCTTTTTGGTTACATCAGCGTTCACACACAAACCTAAACTATTCCTCTAAGATAACACCAAAAGGAAACGTACCTTTTCATTGTGGAGTTTGAATTTGTCCTTCGGTTATATTAGGTTGCGTTTGTAAGATGAGAATTATTTTGAAACTGCAACCTCTTGATGGAGAGGAAGAAATTACATTAATAAACTTCATTTTGTGGCTCAGAAATTATTTTAGAATTAAAGAACTTATACATCCAGGCACTATTAAAGAAGTGAAATCTTATTGAAACACATATTTACATCTGGGATTACACCAAATTAAAAGTGGCATAGTACTTTCCAGGGTTTTGACTTGTTCTATTTTGTTTCATTTTGGTTTAAGAAAGGTATAAACTTTGCAAATATTACGCATCAGATAAGGGTCTAATATCTAAAACATATGAAGAACTAATAAGACTTAACAACAACAACAACAAAACAACCCAATTAAAAAGTGGGCAGAACTAAACAGACACTAAACAAAGGATGTGCAGAAAAAGGAACTCTGGTACACTGCTGGTGGGAGTGCAAACTGGTACAACCACTGTGGAAGGCAGTGTGGAGGTTCCTCAGAAAATTGGGAATGGAGCTACCATTTGACCCAGCAATCCCCCTTCTGGGGATCTACCCAAAGAACTTGAAAACCTTTGTCCGCAAAGACTTATGTACCCCAATGTTCATTACAGCACTGTTCACAGTGGCCAAAACATGAAAACCACCAAAGTGTCCTTAAAATGTCTTGTCTGAAAAGTCTTCCATTATCAGGGGCCTGAATTGCCCCTGTCAATATTCTGGGTTGTATTAAATTCATCTCAATCACAATAATAACATCCTATGTACATTCATCCACAGATTTCAGTGTCCAATTAGAAACATTTCACCTCATATTCTTCCCTTTTTCTCTATCGAGTCTTAGCCTTTTCAAGAGCTTAGTTGTTATTACAAATTATAGGGACATTTGTTGGGTATGAGAATGAGACTGGCTTTTACTGGTTGGAAAAGAATGGTGATGACAGCTTGACTGTTTAAGCTTAACTTTGTGAAATCTGTATTTATTTCACAGTGAATACTTTTCACACATTTGTTACGTATCCATAAATATTTTGCTGTTTGAACCCCAAATATAGACAGTAGGATTTCCTTCTGTAAGGGAAAAACTCTTTTACTTTTCACTACAAAGCTGTACTATTTCATTTTCTAATAAAAAACTTTCCACTCTACTATGATTTCCTCTGGGGCTTTGCACCAGTGTCAGTGTTTCATCTCATTTTTAAAAATTTGGTAAGTTAAGCTCCCAAAATAATCTTGCTTCTGCTATGAAATATTCCCACTAGATATCTGAGCAGTCTTGTCTTATTGAGAGCCAAGTGTTTGATTCCTTTATTAACCCCTTACTATAAAACTTCATATAGCTAACCTTTCCTTAATGTTACACTGCAGAAAATAATGAAGGATTTTAAAATAAGTTAATTGTCGCAGGGCACTTTGGTTGTTTCCATGTTTTGGCCACTGTGAACAGCGCTGCAATGAACATTGGGGTACATAAGTCTTTGTGGACAAAGATTTTCAAGTCTTTTGGGTAGATCCCCAGAAGGGGAACTGCTGGGTCAAATGGTAACTCCATTCTCAATTTTCTGAGGAACCTCCACACTGCCTTCCACAGTGGCTGTACCAGTTTGTACTCCCACCACAGTGTACCAGAGTTCCTTTTTCTCCACATCCTCTCCAGCACTTTTTATTTCTTGTCTTGTTGATAATAGCCATTCTCACAGGTGTGATGTGGTATCTCATTGTGGTTTTGATTTGCATTTCCATGATAGCTAATGAGGATGAGCATTTTTTCATATGTCTGCTGGCCATTTGTATTTCTTTGTGGGAGTAGTGTCTGATTAGTTGTTCTGCCCACTTTTCAACAGGGTTGTTTGTTTTTTTGTTGTTAAGTCTTATTAGTTATTTATATATTTTAGATATTAGACCCTTATCTGATGCATTATTTGCAAATATTTTCTCCCATTC
>PVJL010013307.1:0-32889 GCA_004026885.1 Lyroderma lyra
TTATTGTTGCAGGTCTTATATGAAGGTCTTTAATCCATTTTGAGTTAATTTTTGTATATGGAGAGAGTTCACAGCTCAGGTTCATTCTTTTGCATATGTTTTTCCAGTTTTCCCAGCACCACCTACTAAAGAGGCTGTCTTTTCCCCATTGTATGTTTTTTGCTCCTTTATCAAAAATTATTTGTCCATATATTTGTGGATTTATTTCTGAGTTTTCAGTTCTGTTCCATTGGTCTATATTTCTGTTCTTCTGCCAATATCAAGGTGTTTTGACTATTGATGCTTTGTAATATAAATTGAAGTCAGAGAGTGTAATGCCACCAACCTTACTCTTTTTATGTAGTATTGCTTTGGCAATTCTAGGTCTTTTATGATTCCATATAAACCTGATAATTCTTTTGTCTATTTCAGGAAAGTATGCTTGTGGGATTTTGATGGGTATTGCATTAAATCTGTAGATTGCTTTGGGCAGAATGGCCATTTTAACAATGTTAAGTCTTCCTATCCATAAACAGGGGATATTTTTCCATCTCTTAATGTCTGTTCCAATTTCTTTCAAAAGTGTCTTATAGTTCTCTGTGTATAAGTCTGTCACGTTCTTTGTTAAGTTAATTCCCAGGTATTTCATTCTTTTTGTTGTGATAGCAAAAGGAATTGAATCTCTCAATTCTTTTTCTGAGGATTCATTGTTTGTATATAGCAATGCTGTTGATTTTTGTACATTGATTTTGTATCCTGTGACTTTACTGTATTCATTTATTTTTTCTAATAGTTTCCTGGTGGAATCTTTGGGATTTTTTATATAAAAGATCATGTCATCTGCAAATAGTGACAATTTGACCTCTTCTTTCCCAATTTGGATACCTTTTATTCCTTTCTCCTGCCTGATTGCTGTGGCTAGAACTTCCAGTACTATATTGAATAGCAGTGGTAAGAGGGGGCATCCCTGTCTTTTCGCTGATTTTAGGGGAATAGGTTTCAGCTTTTCCCCATTCAGTATGATGTTAGCCCAGGGTCTGTCATATATGGCCTATATGATGTTGAGATACTTTCCTTCTATACCTATTTTATTTAGTGTTTTGATCATAAATCGATATTGTATCTTGTTGAAAGCTTTTTCTGCATCAACTGATATGACCATATGGTCTTTATCTTTTATTTTGTTTATGTGGTGTATCACATTGATTGATTTTCGTATGTTGAACCATCCTTGTGCTCCCGAGATGAATCCCACTTGATCATGATGTATGATCTTTTTGATTTATTGTTCTATTCTATTTGCTAATTTTTTTTTTTAGGATTTTTGCATCTGTGTTCATTAGAGATATTGGTCTATAGTTTT
Organism: Lyroderma lyra; assembly: GCA_004026885.1. Taxonomy (NCBI): domain Eukaryota; kingdom Metazoa; phylum Chordata; class Mammalia; order Chiroptera; family Megadermatidae; genus Lyroderma; species Lyroderma lyra. The sequence continues at coordinate 1,343 of PVJL010013307.1, forward strand.
GTTCTCTTGTGTTGTCTTTGCCAGGCTTTGGTATTAGAGTAATGTTGGCCTCATAGAACGAGTTAGGAAGTATTGCTTCCTCTTCAATTTTTTGGAAGAGTCTGAGGAGGATAGGCATTAATTCTTCTTTGAATGCTTGGTAGAACTCGTTGGTGAAACCATCTGGTCTAGGGCTTTTGCCTTTAGGGAGATTATGGATAGTCATTTCAATCTCATTGCTATAGATTGGTCTATTTGGATTATCCAGTTCTTCTTGGTCCAGTCTTGGTAGGCTATAAGTTTCTAGAAACTTGTCCATTTCTTCTAGGTTGTTAAATTTCGTGGCATGAAGTCCTTCATAATATTTTCTTATAATCCTTTGTATTTCTGTGGTATCAGTGGTAATTTTTCCCCTTTCATTTCTAATTTTGGATATTTGTGTCCTTTCCTTTCATCCTTTGATTAGTCTCACCAGGGGTTTGTCAATTTTGTTGACTTTCTCAAAGAACCAGCTCTTCGTTATATTAATTTTTTCTATTGTCCTTCTGTTCTCTAATTGGTTTAGCTCTGCTTTAATTTTTATTATTTCTTTCCTTCTGCTGACTTCGGATTTTGTCTGCTCTTCTTTTTCTAGTTCTTTAAGATGAGATGCTGAGGTATTTACTTGTGATTTTCCTTGTTTCTTAAGATAGGCCTGTAATGATATAAATTTCCCTCTTATTACCGCTTTTGCTGTGTCCCAATAATTCTGATATGTTGTATTTTCATTGTGATTAGTTTCTATAAATATTTTAATTTCTTCTTTTATTTGTTCTTTTATCCAGTCATTTTTATTAAGATGTTGTTTAATCTCCAAGAATATGTGTTTTTTTTTTTTCTGCTTTCCTTTTACAGTTGATCTCCAATTTCAAAGCTTTGTGGTCTGAGAATACACTTGGTATGATTTCGATCTTCTTGAATTTGCTGAGGCTACTATTGTGTCCCAGCATGTGGTCTAGTCTTGAAATGTTCCATGCGCACTAGAAAAGAAGGTGTAGTCTCTTTTTGCTGGATGAAGTGTCCTGTAAATGTCAATGATGTCCAACTGCTGTAATGTGTCGTTTAGAGCTGTTATTTCCTTATTTATTCTCTGTTTGGATGATCTGTCCATGGCTGTTAGCGGGGTGTTTAAGTCTCCCACAATGATTGTGTTTTTGCCAGTTTCTCTTTTCAAATCTGTTAGTAGTTCCTTCGTATATTTTGGTGCTTCCTGGTGGGAAGCATATATATTAATTAGTGTCAAGTCTTCTTGTTGTTGTATTATGCCCTTTATCATTATTTAATGTCCATCTTTGTCTTTTGCTATCTTTTTTAAACTAAACTTTATTTCATCAGATATCAGTATGACCACTCCTGCTTTTCTCTGTAGTATTGTTTCTTTGCTTGGAGTATTATTTCCCATCCTTTCACTCTGAGTCTGTGTTTATCCTTATGGCTGAGATGTGCCTCTTGGAAACAGCATGTGGATGTGTTTTGTGTTTTAATCCAGTCTGCTATTCTGTGTCTTTTTATTGTTGAGTTCAGTCCATTAACATTTAGAGTGATGATCAACATGTGAGGATTTCCTGTGGCCATTACTTATTTCTTTGTTTTTGTTCTATTTTTGTTTCTTTCTTGTTGCCCCAACTTTGTTCCATTTTTCCTGATGTTTTGTTTCAGGTCGAACAGCCTCCCTCAGTATTTCTTGAAGTGCTGGCCTTGGGCTGGCAAATTCCCTCAGCTTCTGTGTGTTTGAGAAGGTCTTTATTTCACCTTCATATCTGAAAGATAATTTTGCTCAATAATTTATTCTTGGCTGTAAGTTTCTCTCTTTTAAAGTTTTGAATAGTGGATTCCACTCCCTCCTGGCTTGTAGAGTTTCTGCTGAGAAATCTGATGCCAGCCTGATGGGTTTTCCTCTAAAAGTTATAGTTCTTTTTTCCCTGGCTGCCTTGAGAATTGTCTCTTTGTCTTTAGTTTTGGACATCTTTAGTACCATGTGTCTTGGAAAAGATCTGTTAGGGTCCAGGCATCTAGGGAACCTGTTTTCTTCTTGAACTTGGGGTTGCAGATCTCTCCCTAGGTTTGTAAAGTTCTCATCTACTATTTGTTTGAGTATGTTCTCTGTAGAGTGCTCTGCTCCTTTTTCTAATCCTATTACCCTGATGTTGTTTTGTCTCATGGAGTCAGATAGTTTGTGCAGAGTTCTTCCAATCCTTTTGGCTCTATATTCCCTTTCTTCCTCTTTCCGAGCTGTTTCCATGTTCTGATCTTTGATATCACTAATTCTTTCCCCCATCTGATTGGCCGTTTCCTACAGCAGTTATTTCATTTCTCACTTCTTTTATTGTATTATTTATCTCTTGCATTTCAATCTCAATCTTCCTTATGTTTTGAATTTCTTTGTTAAATTGTTCCTTTTGTTCACAGAGTTTCTGTTTTATGTCGTTCATCTCCTTTTTTATGTCGTTCATCACAGCTATGGGTTCTGCCAGTATGTTTTCATTTCTCTCAGAGCCTTTAGAATGGCTACTTTAAATTCTCTGTCACATACTTCAGAAACTTCTGGTCTAAGAAGCTGTCTTCTGGATACATTTCATGTTCTTTCTGAGCAGTTTTAGTTTTTAAGGAATTCATCCTGTCTGCTGGGTTCTTCCTCTTTGACATGAGGGCATTATGTTCAGAAAAGGCCAGGACCCCAGATTAGTCCTTTTGTGGCATCTTGCTTTAGGGCAGACATGAGGTGGTACTGGGTGTCAAGTTTTGGGAGAGAGGGGGGTTGTTTATTTCTTATTTCTGGTCTCCTGCTATGTTTGGAGGTGGCGTGCATCTATCTGGGTCCCTCCACTTCCTGCAGTTAGTTAGTTGGTTGGGGAGGCTGTAAGAGAGGGGAGAGGCCAACAAAAGGTGCTCTGGGGCAGCTCCACTTCCTGCCCAATGCTAGGGAAGCTGGGTGATGTGGTCCGAGGCTTCTCCTGCTGGCTGGGGTGAATGCTATCAAATCCACCTTTCTTCCCGGGCCTGCCTCAGCATGCAGTTGTTGGGTGGAGTCTGCGGGCTCTACTGCTTGTAGAGCAGGGGTGCGTGAGCAGGCGCGTGCACCACAAGTCCAAAGCTGTGGGCCTGACCAGGCAGTATGAAGGCAGCTGGCTGGGAACAGGAACCACAGCCCTGTGTAGGAGCCGTGCGCACTGCGCTGTGGGTTGCAAGGGCACCGGGAGCTGAGGTGTCGTCTCTGCAGTTCAGAGTCCTTGCTCAGCTCTCCTGCCACTCAAAAGTTCCAGAGGCTGGCTTCCAAGATCCATGACCAACATGCTACTCCAAAGCCCAGCTCCCCCACGGTCTCCCACGGTTCTGCCACTTTGCTGGCTTTTACTCTTGTTGCTTCTTGGTCTCCCACCTCCTTTGCTCTGTGCTGCTCCTGGATAATCAGCAGTGATCGGGTCCTGTTGCAATCCGTCTCTGCTCCCTCCCCTCTCTCCCGCTCATCCCCTTCTCTACAACCTTCAGGTGTTTACTTGGGATGCTTGGATTGCTCAGCTGCCATTGTGTCACTCAGAGTCCTCTTTCTTGGTTTCTGGGTGGCCATACAATTTTGTTTTCTGGGAGAGGCTTTAGGGACCTCCTCTTTAGTTGCCATCTTGCCCTCAGGATCCCATTCTTGCCAAATTTAACAAGAAATTTAATGTTAGTTCATTGCTGTAATTCCAGCTCCAACATTCTCATGATGGCATACAAAAACATGAACAACAATAAATGCCAGTCAGGAAGACACCACCACACATCGACGTGAACACAGCTGTGAGACACAGATGTACCACGGTTATGAAACCTTACCGAGTTGTTTGTACAGTCCTGCCAACATAAGCACATGTCAAGTTCTCAAACTTAATTGTCAGACATATGTATAAATTCCACATGTAGATTTGGAAAAGTAATTGTTCCATAGGTTTTCATCAGCTTGAGAATCACAAATTCTAAACAAAACCAAAACACTGTCAGTTTCCAGTGAGATAAAATATCTTATTTGTGTAGTTTTAGCTACTACACAGCCAAATGGTATCACTGTCACATTTTTTATTTCATTGGGGACAAGATGAATAATAAGAACATGCAACATATGAACTCTAGGAATGAAATAAACCAGGAAAAAAGCCTCTGGACTTAACACTCATCTCCCAGAGGACTCGGTTATTAGTAGAGTATTTTGCACATAATAGTTTGCATCAGAATTGTGAGGTTTGTTTCATTTTTTAACAAGCTAAGAGTTATACGAGGACTTTTCACAAATAAACCAAGTTCTTGGCAATATTTCTATTACATTATCAGTTGCAATTATACTTCATAATATTATTTTATTCCTTGAAATGGTATAATGCTCTCAGATGATATTATTGCACATGTTTGCAGGCTCTGATATATTCCTAATGGTCAGCTAACATACTTAAAAGAATGTGCTCCTAATCTTTTGCATTTTTATCTCATTATGTCATGTGTCTATGGCCTATAATGCCAAAATTAACTTTCTAATGATAACACACCCATCCCTTTAAAATCTTCTTAGTACTATACAATTTATCAATGCTTTAAAAAAAGAAGACCCTATGCAGGCATTTGGCTTTGGATACCCTATCTTGCTCTCAAGCCTAATGTATTTTTCCTCTCATTGTAGATTTTTCAGTTATCATGGCTTTTCATCCTTAGTATCTCCTGTTGTTATCTGGATTAATATAATAACTTCCAGGTTGATTGGTTCATAAAATACAGATAAACTTTCAGTCTTTTCATTACTCTAAGTCCAAACTCCAAAAATGAAGAGGTAGGGAGGGAAGAGTTAGGCACCATGCTCACGACTAGATGTGAAGGTAAATAAAATGCTTAAGTTAAATACTGTGGAATGAAGAAAAGGGCAATGATTTATTCATATTCCAATAAACACTGAAAACAAAATATTTGAACTATGAACTTGAACTGCTTGAGGCTATTTTTAAGTTCTGGGTGTTCTGGTTTTTAACCTATTTATAATGTTTCTAATAGTAAAATCAGAATCATAACAAAAGGATTCTAATCTTATTTTATGTACAATTTGATAAACTAATAACTTATAAAAGAAATCTGTATCAATTATCAAGTATTGTGCTTGCTATACATGCTTTTGAGGGACTCTAACTCATCCAGGTGATTGAGTTTAGCATCATCAGTGATCATTCATGTTGATAGCGTACTGATACAATGAAAGTGGTTATTTTTTTCCATCTATGTAGTGTTTCTACCAAAAAAACCTGTTATTCAAGTGCAATCATAAAGAAAAGATATCAAAAACCCAAGTTGAGAGATGTTCTACAAAATACATGACAAGTACACATCAAACTGTTAAGGTAATCAAAAATGAGGAAGACCTGAACAATTGTCACAGACCAGTGGAGGAAGAGAAGGAGGCATGACAATTAAGTGTAATGTGGTATTCTGGATGAAGTCCTGGAATATAAAACCACCAGAGAAGAACTAGTAAGATCTGAAAAATAATGTGTTAATAATGTATCCATGTTACTTACTTGTGACAAATGTACCAGAGTAATAAAGGTTAACAAGGGAACTGTGTGAGGAGTATATAGGAATTATTTTTGTAACTTTTCTTTAAATCTACAACTATTATAAACTGAAGTTAATTAAAACATATTTTTTAAGTACCCCGGTTAGATAATTTTCTGTAGTTTCCTGTAAATCAACAGGTGTCTGCAAAATCAAGCAAGTAGAAAGATGCTTTTCGACGTTCATTTTATTTTTGGTACTGGGTAATAAGCTCATGCTATATCAAAGGGTTAAGAGACTGAGGAGAGGCAAACATATTCTTGTTGTTGCTGGAACTCCCCCGGCAGGAGTGCTGATCCAGTCTCTGGTGTGCCAGGCCTGGTGGTTCTATGATTCAGCCTTCATTTAAGGGTGGTCTCCTACTCCAGGCTCTTGCTTTTGGCAGTGATGCTGCTAAATTAAGTTCTAATAAGCCAGTGCCAAAGAAATACCTGTTCTGTTAATATAATTAATGTTAAAAATATGAGGTTGGATGATTAATTTCATGAACTCACCCTATAAAAAGTGCTATATCCTTATTGCTGAATGTCACTACAGTCACCTTCAAAGTACTCCCTTGGGAAGCCATGTACTGATGCTAGTGCCTAGTCCAGCCTTCAAAGCAATTTTGGAACTCTTTTTCTGGAATAGCCATGAGAGCTGTTGTACTATACTACATTGTTTTGCCAAAATGTGAGTGCTTTTCAATACTAATGTGGTGCTTCTGACATGAAAGTAGCCCTGATTTTATTCCATTTATAAGACCTGCTATCCAAGAGAGATAGAAATTACCTGGTTTGCAATCCTGCAGTGTGAACAAGCACCATGGGGCTGGGAAAAAAGTCCTAGATGCTCAGGCCACATGCAAATAAGACAACTAAGAAGCAGACTTGCTTTATAATTACTCAGTGCAAAATGCACCACCAGATGACATAACATGAAGGGCAAAAGATCATGTAAGAGTCACCAGTCCTACACATGCACGCACGGCCTTGAGAAATCTCATGGATCGACAAGGTCCTAGAAAAACAGGGCCAAACCAATTTTCAGACATAGCAGGCAGGCCAAAATCAAATAGCATCAAGCTGAGGAAAGCCAACAGGAGAAGCACATAGACTGTCACTTAAAAAAAGGAATGAACAGGTCCAAATCTGGCTACTGCCTTATGCTAGAAGCAATAATGAAGCCTTTGTTACATACACATACAAATATACCACAGAGCTCAGAGACTAGTGACACACAGTCACTGGTGTCATTCACAGCATTCATGCTATCCTTCCAACTTTAAAACTTCACATTCCACAGTGTGTGTGCATAGGTAAATATTTTCTTATATATATATTTTTTGTAAAACTTAATATTGCATATAAAACACAAGTTTCAGTACATCAGTTCTAAGTGAAGATTTTATCAATTCTGAAATTGATACATTTCCTCAGAAGAAAATTATCTGACACAAACCCAAAAATGTTAGTTATCAAAACATAAGATTTTAGTCTAACCTTAATTTTTTCATGTTTAATGAAGTTTACTTGCTGGTAAAGGCTTTTGTGTTATTCCCTGAGAGTTCTTTGATTTTTAATGGGTTCAGGACATCAACAGAATGCTTCTCATATATTTTATATGGGGTGCTCAAGTGTTCACAAAGTCTGCAATCCAAAGCCAATAACAAGCAGAGACAAAAGAGTGCTAAGAAAAGTCTGTTTCTTCTAGCCAAAGATTTGAGGAGAAGGTGGTCTAACAGAAAGAAAATCTTTTGGAAAATATTCACCATACTCAACATCCTCCCCACCAAAGCAAAACAAAACAAAACTAAGGAACAACAACATGAACAAAAAACACCCTTTCCTTCAGTTTTCTGCCACAGATATGCACACACTTGTAAAATTTTACTCTGTGAACTCATAGGAAAGATCATGAAGAATCCAGAGAAATTTCCATTCATAAGACATTCTATCTCTAAGAGATGGTAACAAAAGCCACAGTTAAAATTCCACCTGGAAACATATTCCTATCTACTCTGTAAAATCTACATAGGCAAGAGCAACAAATCTGTTGGTTTAGGATACTTGTGGCCAACTCAGAGCATACAGGAGAAAAAAGAAGGAAAACAAAACACAGAAAAAAGAAAAGAGGCAGGAATATGTGGTAGGCCCAGTATTACAGTTGGAAGAGATGAAGAAGCCCTTGTAAAAACCATACCCTTGAAACCCAAAGACACAATACATTAAAAAGCAGCTGAATTCACGTTATTCTCAAATTCACATGAAGCATTCATCAAGACAGACCACATTCTGGGCTGTAAGACAAAACTTTGCAAATATAAAAGAAGAGAACTCATACAAAGTATGACCTCCAGCCACAGAAAAACTATACTACAAATCAGAAACACAGTTATCAGGACAACTATGAAATATTCATAAATTAATACACTTCCAATTAAACCATGGATCAAAGAAGATGCCTGACAGAAAGTTAAGATACTTTAAAGTAAATGAAAACAAAAACTATTCAAAACATAGTACTTTGTGAGATGCAGCTAAAATAGTACTAAGAGGTAAATTTATAGCTTAAAAATTTTCACATTAGGAAAAAGAAACCTCCAACCAGTTACTTAAGCTTCCAGTTTAAGAAACTATATTGACTTGCTGTTCTAGTGAGGCTCTTCTTCTTCCACTGCTGGCCACAAGGCCACATTTTAAACATCAGTGAAGATGAGTGTGACTCAGTGAGAAAGGGCCCAGGTACACTAGCTCTTGGCTGTGTTTTGTAAATTTGTGGCAACATATTGTTTCTGGAACCTCAGTTCGAAACTCCAGCCAAACCTTACTGTACATGAATGCTTCTAACAGCATTACTCAGGAATAGCTGAAAGGTGGAATCCCAAATGTACAATGACTGATGAATGGACAAACAAATGTGGCATATCCAGAAAATGAATTCTTATTTTGCCATTAAAAGGATGAAATACTAATACATGCTATCATATAAGCCTTGTAATGCAAAGTAAAAGAAACCAATCACAAAAGAACACATAATATGTAATTCCATTTACAGGAAATGTTGAGACTAGCTACATCTATACAGATGGAAAGATCAATGGTTGCTAGGACTGGAGGAAACAGGAGAGATAGGGAGGTGACAGCTAAAGGTTATGGAGTTTCTTTCTGAGGAGAAGAAAACTAACTGTAGTGATGTTTACATACTTATGTCTATGAATATATTGAAAGCCTGTGATTGTACAGCTTAAGTGGGTGAGCTGTGGGATAAATGAATTACAACTCAATAAAGCTGTTAAAAAAAAACAAACAGAAAAACAACTTTCAAAAGTGTTTTCCTCCAAGGTCTAACTATCCCAGGAGTTGCCTTGTCTTTGTGCTCACTCACCTGTGTCCCTTTGGTGGAGGAATTCTTCCTTTAAGGACCAGGGCTCTTCACCTTGCTCCAACTTGAATACCACCTGTGGCTTGGTAATGTGATACCCTGTACACATTAACAACTGAGTGTATATGTAGACCAGATCCACAGTACTTTTTAGTTTCATAAGGTGGAGAAAGATACAGCAGCAACAGCAAAATGGAAGTACCCATTTGTAGTTTTCAATAAGGAAGTATTGACACAAATGTTGTTTATGTTCTCTAAAGCTTTCAGTTAACTAGGTCTCTTAATCAAAAGTCTGAATAATATTAATCTCTACAAGGGTGTGTGTGCTTCGATAATTAAAAAAAAAAAGTAATTGCATTCCAGAGGGAGTCATATGGTAAGTAAGGTCTGCACCTATGGGAATGAGGTGACTATAGTTCCCCAGCGTCACATCTCTGTACAGGGTTCTCTAAGCAGGGCCCATGTCCTGCCACTCATCACAGGTGAACTTTATAGTCACATCTTCAAAAAATGCTAATCCCTGTGATAACACATTTTGTTCAGAAGCTCAGAGTTAGGTGACAAAGGAAATGCCTTTGAGAACTACTATTCCCCTGGTTACTCTTAAGGATCTAGAACAAATACATATAAAAGATGTCTATTTTTTACCTAATTTGTCTTGAAATTTGGAGTTACTCAATTAGTTAAAAAGGTTTTTAATGTACCATAATTAATTTGTATATATTAATGAATTGTAGTTTTTTAAGACAAAAAAAATAATTTCAGTATAAAGAAACTTCCTACAACTCTTGTTCTACATCTCAAGGGACAATCCTAGAGAATTCTAGGATGTTCAATTTCTCCATGGACATCACTACCATAAATAATGCAAGCCAAGGAAGAGAGACATGTAAGCTGTGGACATATTATGCACAATTGAGCTTATGTGTAAATAAATGTATAAAGATATATAAATCTAGAGCTTATGAAGAGCAAAGAACAAGTTACTAAGGAGTTGGAATCAAGCAGACCTGTATAAGAGAACTATATACACTGAAGTAATACCAATGGATGTAAGGGTGGGGCTATAATCACAGAGCAGAAGCAGCAACCAATTTGATAACTATTTTATTTTATACAGCTACCCAGCCTAGCAGTATGAGTAGCTTCTTGAGTGCTGGTGTTTGTTTTCTGTGCTCAAATCACTGTCTTACCCAAAATCCTGTGCAAGACGAAATTTTGCATATATTTTGAATGATATTGAGCTCATATATTCCCTAGATAAGCCTGCTTGATGTCTTTAGGTTGTCTTCCTGTTTGATTCTATCACCTCCCCAGAGAAAGCTCTGATAAAGTCTGGAGTTTCCAGGACACAATAGAGTACTTCTCATGTTTAACATGGATAGTGCCTTGGCTTTGACCACTACTCTGACCAAACTCTGGGATTGTCACATGATCTCCAGCACTTAACAAATGTCTACCTTTAGCTGTCAGTAGACCAAAACTCCATATGTACATGGCTACTCATGTCACAAGGGCCTAGAATAGAAATTATTTGAGGACAGGAACTGGACTGGTTTTGTTGAACCATACTCACATCAGTGTCTCTTTCTTACCCACATCAATGACCCTCCCATATCCACATAAGCATCTGACATGGTAAATATTAATACTAAACATTTACTGAAAAAATGAATGAATGCAATCAGGAGTTATGGGCTAGATGCTTTTCATTCTGTATTTTGTCTGGATGGAAGTGGCTTTGTCTACCCAAAGCTCATGAAAGATTTTAACAAACTATTTCAGCTTTAGTGATGGCACACTGTAACATATATTAAATATAAGTAAATAGATAATTTAGATAAATTTGTAAATCAACACATAAATAATTAAACATCTGGTTTAAGTATATGTGCTGCTGAAGTGAGCACATAAACATCTGGTTTTAATAAAGCACTTTGTTACCTCTGAATCTTCCCTATAAGTGTTTACTCTAGTCCTGGTTTTATTAATGTCATAGTTGATAGACAATGTTGAGTTGTCTCCAATCAAAGGGGCATTTTCAGGCATTATATATATAATATAGCACCTCAGAAAACCTAGGTAAATCATCAGGCTCTATGGGATTATTCTTGCTAACACAAAGAAACTTTGAGTTTGTATATATTCCTCTTCAGTCTAAGCCAGATACGTCAGAAATTGAGTTTGGCTCAATTTCAGATGCTCCAATTTTCAGTGATGTTAACTCAAGAAAATTGTTGAGCAATCTCTGTGTTTATTTGATGTCTTATTCTGCCACTGGGATTCTGCTCACTTTTATACAATCTCCCAGTTTTTCTCCAGCAATGTGAGGCCTCTTCTTTGGGAACATTCAAGAGAAGATGGAAAAGGAAATAGTGAGAAACCATTTTTCTGTAGAGATGTACCTCTGGTCTTCAGAAGTTCTAGGAATGGCATTCACGGTTCTGCACCCTAATCCCTAGAACCAATGAATGTGAGGAGATATTATTATCATGGTTATGTTATGCTATACAGCACACTTGACCTAAAAACAGGAAATTATTTTGGTAAACCTGATCCAATCACATGAACCCGCAAAGTACAGAATTTAATCTATCTTGTGGCAGAAGGGAACGCAGAAAGAAAAGTCAAATACCTGTGAAGAGCGAGAAGGACTTGATGCATCTTTGCTGGTACGAAGACGGAGAGGATCACGTAGGAAGGAAACTAGGTGGCTTCTAGGATCAGAGAGCGCCCCCTGCTGACAGCTAGGATGAAATTCGGCCAACCGCCTAAATGAGCTTGCGGGTGCGTTCTTTCCCACATCCCCTGCCAGAACACATGTTGCTTTTTGCTGTGAGACCCAGGGTACAGAACCTAGCTGAGCCCTCTTGGACTTCTGGCTTATAGAAATGTGAGGTAATAAAAAAGATTTGTTCGATGCTACTGAATCCGTGGTGATGTATTACAGCAGCAATGGGAAGCTAATACACACCCCTTCCTGTGTAATTATGTTCTAAACAGAAGAGGTAAATAGAGTCCCTGAATATCCTACTTACAAACACTAAATGAGAGGAGAAGCTCATTTGCACAGTAAAAGAAGTCTTTACTTTACAAAAGGAAGACAAGGTCCCTTTAAGTAGCACTTATTCAAGTGTTTGTTTACAGATCATTACTTGCTTAACAGAGGAAGACAGTAAAAGCTGAAGAGTTCCAAGCTATTGCTGATTAAACAGCAATCAGAAATTAAGATAAAGTATGAGTCTATAATAATAACAAATGAACATTTACACAAGCATTTCAAATATTTTCATTTTGCTTAACTGAAAGCAAGAATTCCAGAATCTCCAGTTCTCTCCAGGATACCTGCCCTTCTTATTCAAGTAGCATCTAATGTGAACAGGAAACTGCAGCTCTGGAGGCCTTAGAAGTACAGAGAGGGGAGTTCCCTGGTGGTGTAGTGGCTTAGGGCTTCCAGCTGAGACCTGGGTTCAATTCCCCGCCCGGGAATTACCCACATACAAAAAAAAAAAAAAAAAAAAAAAAAAAAAAAAAAAAAAAAAAAAAAAAAAAAAAAAAAAAAAAAAAAAAAAAAAAAAAAAAAAAAAAAAAAAAAAAAAAAAAAAAAAAAAAGAAGAAGTACAGACAGGAGACAAGGAATTCTTGCCCTTGGATTCTTTGCTCCGAACTATTTTGCTTTTTAATTCTAACATGGAACATTTGATTAGAGGAACAGGTAGGGAGCAAAAATATTGAGAATCTCAGAAGTTGAGATGAAGAATTCCAAGAGCCTGGATCTTAATTCTGGGGAAAGGCAATGGGGAAATCTTATACCCAGGGACTGCTTGTAAGGGAAAAAAAATTCAGTGACATGTTAAAGATGGTAAGGCAGACTTCTTTTAGGACCTTTGCCGTGGGACCACAGCAATGGAATTTTACAGGGGGAGGGAGATTGGGCTCAACTCTGAATACAGATGGACAAGTGGGAATTTATAGCTAAGGAGCCAGATGGGGTCAGTGCTGGGAAAATTGCTAAGAAGAAACATTAGAGTAAGAGAAGTTCTACCTAAACTGATCTAACAGGATTCTTGCGGAAGGCAGGCCCAGGTGATCAGGCATCACCTGGGGGATGGTGGGCAATGAGGAACCTGGCCAGATATCAAGAGTTGGAGAGTCTGGCTAAACTGATTTAGCAGGGTTCTTGTTAAAATTTAGATGTTACAAGTAAGTGCATAGATGAAATAGGAGGAAGTTCAGGAGTCTGGCTGAAATTTTGCCAACCAAAATTGTCCTAGGGCCAGTTCCACTTATATCATCTCATTGAATTCTGCAAGATACACAATTTTGCCTCCATGTTTCAGGTAAATAACCTAAGGTTCCAAGAGGAAAATCAATTTGTTAAAGTATATAAGCGTTTAAATAAATGGTGGAGTCAGTTTGGTTCCCAAGCACCAGCTGTGTGTATTATAACAAGTTGCTTCTCCAGACACTGTCAGAGGTGGACAGGTGACGAAGACAAGTCACAAAGTCAACACTAGGATGACTCAATTTCACCTTTGTAACAACAACATTAGGACCCTGACCAGGTAGCAACCAATTCAAAATCTTGAGTAAAAGATTCCTAAATCCTTTGACACTTCCTTTTCCCATACACATCAACAAAATCATAATTAGTCCTCACAATGTTGACAATTATCCTTAATGGTTAGACTCAGAATTCAGTTGAAGCACAGAAACATCAGGTGCAAGCAGACTGTTGTCAAACAAAACAGACAGTGGAACTGGGGACCATTTATTACAAGGATATCCTATTGTCCTGAACTCAAACTTTACCTTCAGCATACTAAAAGTTTTAATATTTATTCAAGCCAAGTAATCATTGTTTCGCTTTCTAAGTAATTACAGCTTGGTAAATACTGAGGTAGTTCATCATATAAGCTTAGCCTTACTAAATACTTCACCTGGCATAAACTAGGCATCCCATAAGTATTTCTTAAATTAATAATATTGATCTCTAGCTAACTCTGACCCTTTCCCATTACCCCGTGGGTTCTATAACACAGTCAATCATACAGTTTTCCACTCTGTGACTCATTAAATAATTAAGACTCTTACATTCATGTTTGCTGCATTTATATTTATTTCCCTCATTCTCTTGAGAATTTTCTTTTTTGGTAGCTGAAATAAGGGTTCAGCATTTACCGAATGATTTCTAAGTGGCACATAAATTCCCATAAAATATTAACTCATTTTGATACTGGCCTTATACAAAATAGTATATTTGGTGGCAGTAGGGTTCTAAGCATGCTACAAACCATTTATTCAACAAATTCATTTATTCAACAAATATTTACTTAGTTCAATCTGTTTGTTACACACTAGGAATGCAAATGTAGAGGGGATTGATACTCTTCCATCCCTTAGAGGACAAAAACAAGTAATTATTTTTTCTTGTAGAAAATAATAATAATAATAACAATAAAAACAATAATAATACCTTCATGTTAGCAAGATTCAAAAAAGAATGCTAATACAGAGAAAGGGTATAGTGAGGATGGGAGAAGAGGGTTGAGGAATGCTGACAGGCTTTCTAGAGCAGTTAAAAATGAGTGTTAGTATATAAAATTAGTAAGAAACAGCCAGGTGGGTAAGGGAAGAAGTGAAGGGCGAAGTACATGCTTTTGAGAGTGTGGTATTCTAAGGAACATATTGGGAAGCTCAGGCATGGCTGCCTGATGTGTGGGAACAAAGCATGAGAAGGAGACGGAAAGGTCGGCTTCATTTCCACATGCTTCTGGCTGTGCTCACACGCAGGATGGGCAGATTACACTGGTGTCTGACAAGGTCTTGGCTGAGAAACAAAACTGGCAGATGCCTAGCTCCTGCTTGAAGTGCAAGATGAAGCTGAGCTTACATGAGACCATCCACTGTCGCTGGGGCTGACATGAGAGACAGGCCAGAAGAATGTGACGGAAGAGCACTGGGGGCATCTGCTGCGCATGCTTCGTGTATGTGGCTTTGGGACTAGGTTTTCCTGGGTTACCAGCCATTGCTAGGAAGCCCAGCAGGCCCAAGAAAGATCGAGATTAAAGCAAAATGAAATAGTTTAGCCAAAGATCCAAAGAGAATGGAAACTTGTCAGACAAATGACTGCATTCCAGGTCCTGCTGCACCTGCTAGCTCCTCTGCACCTCCCTGACCTCAGTAGCAATTCACCTTTGCTTCCTTTTTTATTTTCCTTTTTAAAAAATAATTTAATTACAGTTGACATTCAATATTCTAGAAGTTTCAGGTATACAGCATAGTGGTTAGACATTTATATACACATACCTTACCAAACGATTCCCCCAGTAAGTCTAATACCCACCTGGCACCGGACATAGTTATTACCATGTTATTGACCATATTGCCTACGCTCTACTTTACGTCCCTGTGACTATCTTGTAAATGCCAACTTGTACTTCTTAATTCCTTCATCTTGTTCACCCAGCCCCCCAATCCCTCTCCCATTTGACAACCATCGGTTTATTCTCTGTATCTTTGAATCTATTTCTGTTTTGTTGTCCTGTGCTTCCTTCTTGAGACAGAGTGGGATCCTGACTCAAACACTAGGGAGAGACTATGGCCAGACACTGGGGATGGACAAATCGTAAGTAAACAATTTCAGGAAAAAAAAAGGAATCCTTTTTAAAACACATAATTTCAGTTTTTCATGCTTCACTCCACTCCCTGTTGACTCTGATTCATGAACACATCCAACCTTCTCCCCTGACCTTCAAGGTATTTAAGACCTCTGACACAAAAAGATAATGGAGCTCTAAGACACCGGGTCAGCTTGGGAATGACCAAATCACCAGGAGAGCAGTACGAGGGGTGTGAGGGAGGCCTGGAGGAAACGTGGGACTGAGCAGAGAGAGGAAGAGGTAAGCAGCCCATCCCACATCAGAGGAAGGCCAGGCAGGATGCATCTTTGTAGAGCCCGTTCAGGGCAGTGCTGCACAAAACCAGACCAAGTTCTATGTAGTCCGTATGGCATTGTCAGAAATTCAGAGTTTGAAGAGCCAAGTTTATTAGTGTCACTTTGCTTCATTATTGACTTTTCCACCAGGATTATGATGAATAAGGCTGAAGCTTTATTTGGGAGAGGAGGGGGGGAAGCTAAATATAAGGTGATGGAAAGAGAAGTCACATTAGGTGGTGAACTTATTATACAACAAGCTGACAATGCTCTGTAGAATTGTGTGCCTGAAACCTATGTAATCCTTGCTAACAGATGTCACCCCAATAAGTCTAACAATAAAAATGAATTAAAAAAAATAAATTGTCAAGAGCCCTTTCTAAAGGGAGAACACTACTTGCCTGTTTCTCCTTGGATTTCCATCTCAGCACCACTGACACCCCTCGGAGAATTCGGTGTTATCTTCGTTCACCTTTCCCAACTTGGCCCCTTTCTGTTGTTTGCCTTTCAAGCTCAATATGCCTCCCTGGGGCATCTTCTTGTTGCTTTTATTCAAATTTGAGTTGATTTGAACCATTTCTGGAAGCTTTTCCCTTATCAATTTCCCTGCCCAAGGTATTTGGCCACTTTGCTTGACAGCTGATGAAGCCTGTGTAATGCCGACATATTGTTTTCCTTTGAGTTCAACAATGTGAAGACTGATCTCCCTAACATTTGAAACCAAACAAACAAACAAACAAACTGCAAAGATTGCTCACTAGTGGCCTCGGGGATGAGTGGATTGAGCAGTAATGGTGCTGGGGATGTGAAAGGGTGAATTCACTGAAACTTCCCTTAATTCTTCGAACAAGAGAATCATTTCTCCTCTCCCCTGAGTGAGAATGAACTGAGAATACTGAGAGAAGCCTTGAGTCTCTGGAACCTTCATTCCATTGCACTGGCCTCTGCCCCTGTTGACTCTCTGTCAGATCAGACCCCAGGAATCCCCACTCTCCAATGGGCCTATATTATCACTGTCTTCTCCAGCTACCATTTCACAGTACTTTCTGGATAAAAATGATTCCTAATATCTGTAAAATATTTTCTCCTCACACCTGCATAAAAATCTCTTGCATCTGGAGCAGGTTTGAATATTCATGATCTCAATTGATCCTTATAACTGTCATGCATAATCATTATAATGATGATAAAAATTATTTAATAGTTATTCTGTTCCAGGCAGTATCCTAGAGGTTTTATGGTACCTAATTCAATTCTCTCAAACCCTATAATGGAGATATTTTACTATCCCCATTTTTCAGATGTGGAAATTAAAAGTTAGATATATTATATCTCTCAAGTAAAGGTATCCAACTTTCAAGGTCATAATGTTTTTTGGTTACAGGGCTGTGAAGATAGCAGAATATGTCACCCCAGTTATGCCACTTTGTATAGGATTATTTTAAACTGAAGGCAATTGAGTAGGAGCAGGTACAATAAAAGTTTTCTGCCTTCTCTATACTTCCCTAAGAGCAGGTCATACATTTGCAAGCGTGTCCCTACCTTCCCCGTAAGGACGGGAGTTAATTACTGGAGACAATTCTAGACCATTACCAACCCAGGACAGCACCAGACAACTCTATATAACACACTTTCTAAAACCAATCCTTATATACCTTTAGTTTCCCCATGTAGGAGGGGTGATCAGAAAACACAGTGAGGGCGAATGCTGCTGCTGAGTGCCATCCAATGGAAAGGCAGGAATCTTCCATGTGGGAAGTGGCACCTCAAACCTCAGTGGAAGTGTGTGACGAGTTTCAGATTGGTCAGTGCTGTCAGTCACTTGTGAGCTATGGTTGAGAGGTGTGTCTTAAAGTGTGCTGTAAATCATGGATCATGAACAATGCACTAACATAAATTTCTGTCAAATAAAAACAAGACGGCGTGCCCTCATCCACCTTATTTACTGGATCTGGCACCGTGTGACTTCTGGCTCTTCCCCAAAGTCAAAATGACCATGAAAGGTAAATCTTTTGAATTGATTGAGGACATCGAGGCAGCCACAACAGTGCAACTAAGGACATTCACAAAAGAGGGCTCCTAGAACTGCTTCAGGACGTGAGATAAGTGTGTTTGAAGCAAGGGGGTGTATTTTGAGGGGAGTTAATCTCAATGTGCTTTTTACTGTGATTTTTTTAAAATTTAATTATTCATTGTATTTTTTTTATCACACTTTATATTTGTTTTCCCAAAATTTGTCATCCTAAGAAGGTGAAAGTCCTTTCTTTTGTAAGGTAGCTTCTTTAAAATGCATTGTGTTTTTGTTAAGATGCTATGTAAGCCCAAGTTCTAACCACTCTTAAGTTCCATGTGGCTGGGTACCCCACATATTTTTAAGATGCCCTGTTAATGAACTTCTGTTTGCTTTTCCCTTGTTCATCTGTCTTTTGTCAGTCTAATTTATTGGGCCTCAGCCAATAAATCGAAGATAAGTGGAGGGAAAAACTTTTTTTCTTTCCCTGCAGCCAGTGCCCCATCATGTTATCCTGTGTTTGTTTTACTATATCAAGTTGCTATGAACTCATACACTAGTGCTTCTCCAACCTTAATGTGCACAGAATCACCACTTCAGGATATTGTTAAAATGCACATCCCAATTCAGTAAGTCTGAGATAAGGCCCATTCATTTTTAATTCTAATGAGCTCCTGGGTGCTACTGCTGATCCAGGGACCATGCTTGGAGTAGCAAGGCATTAGGAGATTTGAGGCGTGACCTGGGTCTTTAGCTCCTTTTAGAGATTAAAGTTAATTCTTTTTAAAAATTTTTTCAATTTTTACATTTCCTATTTTTTATATTAGTTTCAGATGTACAACATAGTGGTTAGACATTTATGTTAATTTATAAAGTGATCCCTTTGATAAGTCTAGTACTCAACTGGCATTATACATAGTTATTATAATATCATTGCCTATATTCTCTATGCTGTAATTTACAGTCCTGTAACTTTTGTAACTATCAATTTGTACTTCTTAATCCCTTCACCTTTTCATTCAGACCCCTTGTCCTCTCCCACCTAGTAATGACCAGTTTGGTCTCTGTGTCCATGAGTCTATTTCTGTTTTGTTTTGTTGTTCATTTTGTTTTTTAGAGTTCACATGTAAGTGAGATCATGTGGTATTTGTCTGTCTCAGCTTGACTTATTTCATTTAGCATAATACCCTCTATGTCTCTCCATGTTGTCGCAAATGGAAAGATTTCATTTTTATGGCTGAGTAATATTCCATTGCATATATGTACCAGTTCTTATCTATCTAATCATCTATTTATGGACATTTTGGTTGCTTCCATATCTTGGATACTGTGAATAGTGCTGCAATAAACACAAGGGTGCTTATATCTTTCCAAATTGATGTTTTGGATTTCTTTGGATAAACACTGAGAAGTGAAATTGCTGAGTCACAAGGTAGTTCTATTTTTAATTTTTTAAGGAACCTCGAAAACTTTTCTACATAGTGGCTGCACCAATTTACAATTTTATTAACAGTGTATAAGTTTCTTTTTTCCCACATTCTTGCCAATACTTGTTGTTTGTTGATTTATTGATAATAGCCATTCTGACAGGAGTGAGGTGGTATCTCATTGTGCTTTTTATTTGAATTTTTCTGATTAGTGACATTGAACATACCTTCATAAGTCTATTGGCTCTCTGTGTGTCCTCTTTGGAGTAATGCCTATTCAGATCCTCTGTACATTTTTTAATCGGATTGTTTGTTTTTGTTTTGTTTTGTTTTGTTTTGTTTTGTTTTTTGTTTTTCTGTTTTTGGTGTTAAATTGCATAAGTTCCTTATATATTTTGGATATTAACCTCTTATCAAGTGTATCATTGGTGAGTATCTTTTCCATTCAGTAGGATGTCTTTTTGTTTTGTTGATGGTTTTCTTTGCTGTGCAAAAAATTTTTAGTTTGATGTGTTCTTGTTTGTTTGTTTTTTTTGTTGTTGTTTTTCTTGCCTGAGGAGTTAGATCAGAAAAAAAATATTAGTGAGAGAAATGTCGAGGAGTTCATTGCCTATGTTTTCTTCTAAGACAGGGGTGTCCACCCTTTTGGCTTCCTTGGGCCACATTGGAAGCAGAATTGTCTTGAGCCATACATAAAATACACTAACATTAACAATAGCTGATGAGCTAGGAAAAGGTTTGTGCATAATTTCATAATGTTTTATGAAAGTTTACAAATTTACGTGGGGCCACATTCAAAGCCATCTTGGGCCGCATGATGCCCTGATAGGCCATAGGTTGGACAAGCTTGTTCTAGGAATTTGATGATTTGGGGCCTTACATTTAACTCTTCAGTACATTTTAACTTTATTTTTGTATATGGCATGAGAAGGTGGTCCAATTTCATATTTTTGCATATGTCTGTCTACTTTTCCCAATACCATTTATACACTGTTTTTATCCCACTGTATGTTGTTGACTCTTTTGAAATAGATAAATGACCATATAGATGTGGGTTTGTTTGTGGGCTCTCTGTTCTGTCCCATTGATCTGTGTCTGTTTTTATGCCAGTACCATGCTGTTTTGATTACTATAGTCTCATAGTATAGTTTGATGTCAGGTAATATGATACCTCCAATTTTGTTCTTCTTCCTCAATTGCCATTCAGGGTCTTTTGTAATTCCATATAAATTTTAAGATTATTTATTCTAGTTCTGTGAAAAATGCCATTGATATTTTTCACAAAACTAGAATGGGGATTGTATTGAATCTATAGATTGCTTTGGGGAAGAATGGATATTTTAATAATGTTAATTCTTCTTATCCATGAACATGATATATGCTTCCATTTATTGTATCTTTTTCAATTTCTTTCTTTAGTGTCTTGTACTTTTCTGAGCATGGGTCTTTTACCTCCTTGGTTAAATTTATTCCTAAACATTTTACCTTTTTTAAAATGCAATTATTATTGGGACTTTTTTCTTAATTTCTCTAACAGTTTATTGTTGATGTAGAAATATGCAACCAATTTCTGAATATTAATTTTGTATCCTGCTACATTTCTAAATTCATTCATCAGTTCTAATAGTTTTTGTGGAATCTTTGGGTTTCTCTCAATATAGTATCATGTCATCTGTAAATAATAGCAATTTTACTTCTTCCTTTTTAATTTGGAGGCTATGTATGTATGTATGTGTGTATGTATTTAATTTTGGCTGATCACTGTGGCTAGTACTTCCAATACTATGTTGAATACAAGTGGTGAAAGTGGGCATTCTTGTCTTGTTTCTGATCTTAAGAAGAATGTTTTTAGCTTTTCACCATCAGCTGATAGTCTTAAGGGAGTTCTCTTGTAGGTAACTGTTTGTTTTTTGCTGCCTTTAGGATTCTTTTTGTCTTAAACCTTTGGTATTTTAATTATGATGTGTTCTTTTGTGGTCCTCTTTGAGTTCATCTTGTTTGGGACATTCTGTGTTTCCTGGGCTTGTACGTTCATTTTCTTCACCAGATTAGGAAAGTTTTCAGTCATTATTTCTTCAAATAGTTTCTCAATTTCTTGCTCTCTCTATTCTCCTTCTAGTGTTCCTATGATGCAAATGTTGTTATACTTGATGTTGTCCCAGAAGTCCCTTTAAAAAAAAAAGAATGTTTTAGAGTTCTGTTTCCTGCTTGCTGTTCTAATTGGGTGTTTCCACCTACCTTATTGTCAAAATTGCTGATTGAATCATCTGCTTCATCTAATCTGCTATTGATTCCTTTTCAGGCATTCTTCATTTCAGTTATTGTACTCTGTTTCTTAGTGGTTCTTTTTTATTGTTTCTATGTCCTTCTTTATGCTTACTTACTATCTCTTTGTTGAAATACTCATTAAGTTCCAGAGGTGTGAGGGGAAGCCATGCTGAGAACCAAGGCCTGCTTCCATCATCAGTGTTGGGCCTGGAGCAGGTTACCAAAAGTCCCAGAGCACCCTAAGCTTATTTTAGCTGCCATATTTTTAGCTGCCAATTAAGAGTCAGACAATGAAAGAGCCTCCTTAGTTGTACGAGTCTGTGCTGGTTGCCCTGTTAGTGAAAGTATCTCCAGTGGTCTTATGTGAGTTGGGTGAGGTGGGGTCCCAGGGAATCACTGAGATTGAGTGAGTGTTATTCACAAAGTTAATAAAGATTCAACCACTGCCAAACCTGCATCCACTCTGCAAAATGCCCAAAGAACACCAAGGCTAGCTTCCATTCACCTCTGGCCAGCAGATTCCTTAGAGTTGTCTAAGAAAGGATGCAGCATGAGTTGGCATTGTTTGCACACCACTGAAATTGTCCCAGGTAGCTGTACAAGCTGCTATGGGTTGCTTGCAACTGCAACAGCCTCCTGTAGTGTTAGGGGTTAAGGCAGGATTCCCAGGTGCTAAGAGTGCCCCGCTCTGATGTCTTGAAATCTGGGTGGTGTGGAGTCTCAAGGAGTCACAGGGATGAGTCATGTGGAATTCATCAGGCCAATGCAGTTTCAGATTTGGCTGTGTGTGGGAGGACTCAACACAGAAAAGATGGTGCCTCCCTGTAGGCTACACATGAATCAAGCTACACAGGGATAGTGGAGAATGTCCTTCTAGCCCTCAGTCTCTCCCTGTATGTGTCTGGTGCTGCCTGAGTCACCAGAGCCCAGAGTGAGTGTCTATGAGCAGAAGAGTCTGTGCATGGCCCCTTTAAGAGTATGTCTGGGTTACCATCAGCCTTTCCTTTCGCCAGAACAGGCAGAATCTTTGCTGATTTTCATAACCAGATGTGGTGACTCCTCTTCCCAGCACTTGATCGATGGGCTAGAGAGCCCTACATGGGGCTGGGACTCTTTACTCTTTAGGATGGATCTCTACCACTGAGGTATCCCTCCAGATTCTCAACCACTACCTGGGGGTGAGGGGTCAGCCCATTTTTGTGTCTTCTTGCCTCCTATCAGTATCCATGTGCCTCTTCTTTATATCTAGTTATGGGGGATCTGTTCAGCCAGTCTTAGATGGCTATGAACGTTAATTGTTCCATGATTTAATTGTCATTTTAATGTGGTCATGGGAGGTGGAAAGCACAGCATTTATCTACTCTGCCATCTTAGAATTCTCTCCAAGATAAGGATCTTGATTTATGGACCTGGTTGTGCAGCTCAGCATTGAAAAACCACTTTCAAAAGATAATTTTTGTTACTTGATCCTCATCTTGCTTTCTCTGACCACTCTGCAAACAACTGCTTTGAATTGGCAGCTGAACTGGCTGTGTTACAGGCAAAGAGTAATTACTGAAGAACCTCAGAGAAACTGCAGCATAGGGCATCAGAATGTCTGTTTTTGAAAATTGTGAAGGACATTGGTTCTAGAGAAAAAGGCCATGACCCTTTCTGTCAAAGGCAGCCTTACTTGGTATGGGAGAAGGATGAGACAGGAGAGTAGATACATTTTTTATTCCAAAGGGTACACGTTTTCCTTTAAGATCATCAAATCACTGTATATCTTTTACAGATCATTTCAAAGATACTTAAGATAACAAAGGAACTATTAAACTCACTCAGAGCTCAAAATCTAATAATAACAACTATTTATAGTTTTCATGCTAGATGAAGGTATTAACAACAATGACACTGCATTGAAGTCACACTGCATTTTTATATTTATATTCTGCAATTGGTTTATAATTCTGTTAGAAACACCCCTCTATGTTAATAAGAATTTTTTTGTAAATGTCATTTTTAATAGGTGTATAATTTTCCATTGTTTGTGTCCATCACAATTTCTTTAACTTACCCCATGTTTTCCATTCTTTCAACTTATTTTGAAGTTTTCACTGTTATGATCAATTGTTTAAATAAATCATGGGGTTTACATTGTGTGTGTGTGTGTGTGTGTGTGTTTTAATGATAATGTCTCAGGAGTGAAGTTAGTGGAACAAGAGTGTTAAACATTTTAAATTTGGTAACATAATGCCATATTGCTTTCTAGACATATGGTGTCTTCTTCAAGGCATGACCTCGGATCATGAGACTGACCAATTTTCAGACCTTTCCTCCTGGGGGAATTTCACAATATGTCCTAGCTTTTTGCTTCATAATTGTTTTTTCAGGCTTTTTCCCTTCTCATTATCAGAAAAAAATGGCAGTGAAGGACCAATTTGGATCTTAATGCACTTTTATTCATTACACCATATGTTATATATTTGGTCATGGTAATTTGGGATACTGTTTGTGTGACTTCAGGGAAAGAAATGAAACAAACCAACAGAGGAAGGAACCAGTGATGTGGGAAGCTCAATCCTCTGTATCTCCAGCTGCACACTGCATTCTGGGAAGCCATGAGATGTGCAGAAATAAAGACCCACCAAAAATGGACTTTTTGGTCCATGTGAATTATCTGTCAATTTAATTGTAGTTAAGTTTAACTGCAATTAATTTGGCTGTGTTTTAATTGTGGGTTTTTCCCATCCCCAAGTTTGTGTTTTGTTGTTCAAAGTCACATGTGACACATTCCCTTGTGAGAATAATATGAGCTGTACAGGAGACAACATCCTAGATCACTCAGCAGCATCCTGTATCCTCCTAGTATCACCATTGTGGAGCAGAGTCTTGTCTGTATGGGGTATGAGTCAGGGCATACTGCTGAGAACCCTGGGCAGTCAATGGTCTGCAATGGAGGAAGGACACATGTGGAAAAGGTGATGGTCACAGAGATACTGACTGCCAACCCAGAAATGAGCAAGGAAGAGGCATTGGGATATAAAAAAGCCCCAGGACTGCAGAATAGACTTCAAGTTGTGCAAGAAAGATCCTGAAGCACAAATCTGTTAAGTTCACAATTGGATCTGAGTCTGGCCTCTGAGGGAGCCCAGATCTGAGACTATGCATTGCTCTTAGTCACATACCAAGCATTGACCTTGGTCACAAACTAGACTTGCCTCCAGGCTTACTAAGCCCTGACAAAACTTCCACGTTAACTTTGACTCTGGCCACAGATTGAAGCTGTAACCTGGCAACTGTGAGCTTTAGCTTCAACCAAGAACTACCCTACTTATCCATTTAAGTGGTAATTATTCCGAATTTACAGAATACATGATTCTGTGTCAATCATTGACCTTGAAGCCTCATTACTGCTTCCCAGTGTTAGTGTGGGTTTTAATGAAATAATATATGTGCCAGATTAGTGCAGTTGCTGTACACAGCTATTACCATTGCATTACCTCACTATAGCCTATGCCCTTTTCACTGCTGTCAATATTGGGGGAAAGTAGTTTTTTCAGGATGTAGATAGGGACTCTTGTAAGGCTTTCAAGCAGTCTTTGTGAAGGCTTGCTTCCCTTGGTCTTATACACACAGTTCTCTGGTTCTAAGAGCTGACACATCCTGCATGGGTCTCCATGCTGGTTTTGGTTCCCGGCTCACCTCACTGCATCTTAAAAGTCCCCCTTTTTCTTAACTCTTGTCTCAATGGAAATGCTCCAAGAGGAAAAGACCTCTCTTTACATGCAAAGCTATTTCTTCTCAGCTAAGATGTTATGAAGGAAGAGGGAAGGACTTCTCTGGGGTCTATAATAGAACTGGATACGCCTTTGCCTCCTCAAAACAATTATGTTCCTTGTCTTACTCAGTTGGGGCTGCCGTAACAGATGACCACAAATTGGGTGGCTGATAAGCAACACAAATATATTTTTCACAGTTCTGGAGGCTGGGAAGTTTAAGATCAAGGTGCCAGCAGATTTGATATCTGATGAGAGCCCACTTTCTGGTTCACATAGACAGCTGTCTTCTTGCTGGGTCCTCAAATGAGAGAATGAGCAAGAGAGCACTCTGGCATCTCTTTTAGAGGACATCAATCCCATTCATGGGAGCTCTACCCTCATGACCTAATCACATGAACATTCAATCCATGACCTCCCCCTTTGACGCTTAGGGCAGAATGTGGGTGGAGGCTGCCATCTGTTAGTGACTC
This sequence comes from Lyroderma lyra, assembly GCA_004026885.1. Lineage (NCBI taxonomy): Eukaryota > Metazoa > Chordata > Mammalia > Chiroptera > Megadermatidae > Lyroderma > Lyroderma lyra. The sequence goes on from PVJL010013307.1 coordinate 27,169, forward strand.
CAGTGATCATTTTTTATCCATTTATAATTCAGTCAATAGGGCCAGGCCTCTGGAGATATATGGAAGTCTGTGACATCATCAGTCTGGCTTGTTCCTCCAAAGATAAAATAAATACTTGGACATTCTGAACACTTCTGCTCTGCATGATACTGCGATTCTGGCACTTTCCCACCAGGCACCAATTCCCAGAGTGCATGGGCATTGCCCCAGAACTCAAAGGTGATTCTAAATTCTGAATAAGCTCTCATTCATCAGTCTCAGTGGGAGACAGGAGGAATGGCAGGCATGGGTGAAATTTTTTCCACTCTATAGAGAATTGGGCCATCAGAATCCACCAGAATATGGTCCCTTTTTTGTTAACAGCAGACTGACACAAATTCCTGGAGATCAGTGATTGAGAGGATGGGATTGTTGCTTTCCTTGTACAAATAGGTCATTTCACTTGATCTTTAATACCGATTTTTAGGTTAGTACAAATATCCCCATTTGCCTGATTAATAAACGGAAGCTCAGAGATGCTAAGGAAACTATAAGCTTACACAGTTACTGACCCAAATGGAATTTGAAGAGACAATTTCTGCATTCAAATGCCCATGCTCTAGCACAGAGAAAACTATAAATCAGTTTTGTGAATACAAGAATAAACTTCAATTTTCAAATTTTTGTGGTACATTTTGACTGGGTCTTTTCCCTTTGTTTCTTCTTGAGATGCCTGGAACTTTAAATTAAATGGGCTCTCATAGAACAGGAAACCAAGGTTAGGTTGTTTAAGTGACAAACAGCTTGCCCAGGGGAGGGATTTTCCAGGACAAAGGTGATGCAATAGAAGAGGGGGAAAGCATATTTTGTAATAGATCATAGGTAAGTTTCTTAACATTTTTAAAACTTCTCTGTTTCCTTATTTGTAAACTGGGAATCATAATACTTACCATTCAGGACCATGGAAAGAATTAAATGAAAGTGCATTTCTGAAACACCTGTCAATGTGCCATAAAAGTTAAAAAAAAAATTATTCCAACCTGCAGAGTGAGTTTAAAAGCTAGTGTTGCAAGCCCACATTAAATCCTTCTGTCTCTATCCCTGCTTCTCCTCCAGTCTCTCTTTACCTGCTGCCTTCCTGCTACCTACTTCCTAGGAGCTCTGCTGCATCCCACCTGCTCTCTACTCCCCTCAACATTGTTCATCTTCCACCCACATCAGACATCGCTCATGTCAGTCCCTACGTTTCTTTTTCTTTCCATTACTTTCTGCTGTCTAAACGAAGGTAGTCTGTAGGCTACATGCAACCCAGTATGGCTTTGAATGTGGCCCAACACAAATTCATAAACTTTCTCAAAACATTACAAAATTATGCACAGACCACCCTCCCCACACACACCTTTTTTTTTTTTTTTTTTTTTTTTTTTTAAGCTCATCCGCTCTTGTTAGTGTTAGTGTATTTTATGTGTGGCCCAAGACAATTCTTCTTCTTCCAATGTGGCCCAGGGAAACCAAAACATTGAATACCCCTGGACTGTTGTTAATCTCAGAGAACAACCATTTGACCGTTTCTGTTCCCACAGACCTCTGCCTTCGTTGTTGTTGCTCGCATGGCTTACTAAAAGCTCTAAGCAGGGCTTGATCTGTTTCAGCCACCTTGGAGTGTTTTAGCTGAGGGAGTATGAGGCCCTCAAGGGAAGCACTCCCATCTCCAGCTCAATTCCTGAGAGTAACACGAGGCATGTACTGCTCTTCCAGCAGTTCCCAGATCAGAATTGTATAGAACAGTGCATAGAATATAAAAGGGAAAGGGAAGGAGACGTTTAGCATCTTCTGCTATTGTTTTTCTCTTCTTGTTCATCTCCCTGACATATATATTAACTCACTTTCCAATACACACACACACACACACACACACACATACACACACACACCATTCACGTTCACATTTATACTTAGCAAAACAGGCTCAGGGCTAGATCTCTCTCACCATCCATGGCCAAATTTACCTAAACAATTAAGGCTTATCTTGTCATTATCTGACTACTCAAAGAGTCTGGCTAATTGCATAGTGCTCTAACCTCTGACGAAAAAAAATCTTTCCTTAGCCACATGAGGAATGTGCGATGAAGAAGAGGGGAAATGAAGAAACTAACCCACTGAGACATGGCTTTCCTAATATTGGCGGATTGACAGAAAACTTGAGCCTTAAGTGTTGTCCAGAAACCTCTACTAGGCTTGCTTTAAACACAGACCTGCCCCAAAGCTAACATAGAAAATCTGACAGAGCATATTTAATTCCCCCCCTTGAAACAGTCTTTTAGTTGTTCCCCATTGCCTCAAAGACAATAGAAATGGGACTCAGAGCACGATCAGATTACCTCTGATTTGATTTCTTTTCCAGTTTCATGGATCATAGGTTTAGGTTATTTTAAGAACTGCAGCTGAAGAAGAAAAGGCAAGAAATTCAATCTAATAGCACTAGTAACATGACTGAATAAGTCTTTGGAAACATCTACTTGCCCTTCCTCCTTCCGTTCTTCCCATGCACCCTCCCCTCCTTCCTTTCTTCAACAAAATTTATTTGTACCACGCCACAAGCTAGGTGCTAAGGATGAGAAGAAAAGTAAGGACAATACCTTCTCCTAGTTCATAGGTTAGGTGGCAAAGGGGACAGTATGGAAGGGACCCAGATAGCACGCTGCCAGGAACTGCAGAGTAATGCTAAGCACGTCCTTCTCCTTGCTTTGCCTCAGTGTTCTAGAATTCACAGACATCAAACGGGTGAAACAGTGATGGAGGGAGGAGGTCCAGGTAAGAGAGGAGAGACTGCAGCAGACAGGATTATGTCCAATTTTGAGTTTTAAGATAGTTTTTCATTCTTTTTTGGTAATGCTTATTTATTTACTGAGTTCCTACTTGGTTGCTAGGCCCTGAGGAAAGTGCTGTACATAAATCACCCATCTCAGTACAACTGAGATTTGAAGAGATTGAGTTAGCGAGATGGCAGAGCAAGTAAGTGCCAAACCAGGATTGTAATCAAGGGTCCTAACTGCTCTCTTACTCTGCCAAGAATAAAAGGGGCCAGTTAGCCCCACTGTAAAGATGTTTTGGGTACTATGCTTTCTCCTTTCTAGTATCTACTACTCTTATTATGACCTTATTATGGATTCCACTTTCAGATTGATATTCAATAACATTGGCAATGCAGATAAAAACCACATGAGACATCATCTCATGCCTTTTAGAATGGCTATTGTTGAAACAAACAAACCACAAGAGATAACAAATACTGGAAAGGATGCAGAGAAAAAGGAACCCTTGTGCATTGTTGGTGGGAATGTAAATTGGTGCAGCCACTATGGAAAACACTACAAAGGTTCCTCAAAAAATTAGAACTAGGAATACCATATGATTCAGGAATTTCGCTGCTGGGAATTTATCTGAGGGAAATAAAATCTGCACCCTCATGTTCATAGCAGCATTATCTATCATACAATAGCTAAGACATGGAAATAACCTAAATGTCCATCAATGAATGAATGAATAATGTAGTTGTAGTATATGTAATATGCAGTGGAATATTATTCAGCCACAAAACGGAAATCTTACCGTTTGCAGCAACATGGAACATGCGGACATTCCAGTAAGTGAAATAAATCAGAAAGTGAAAGACAAATACTGTATAATCTCATTTACATGTTTAATTAAAACAACAACAACAACAAAAACACATTCATGGAAGAAGAGATTAGATTTGTGGTTACCAGAAGTGGGAGTGGGTTTTAGGTGAGGAAATTGGATGAAGTTGGTCAAAAGATAAGAAGTTCTAGTCATAAGGTAAGTAAGCACTGGGGATGCAATGTTCAACATGATGATTATAGTTACCACAGCTTGATGGTATATTTCAAAGCTGTTAAGAGAGTAAGTCCTGAGTTTTCATCACAAAGAAAAAACATTAAATCAACTTATTGTGGCTATTATTTCACAATATATGTAACTCAAGTCATTATGCTGTACACCGTAAACTTATACAGGGCTGTGTATCAATTATATATCAATAAAATTGGAAAATAAATAACATTGACAACAGCACATCACCTTACTTCATTTCAGATTCCAAATTTTTAACAAGTGTAAATGGTTAATTTTATAGAAGTCTGTCTCAGAAACTATTAAAATTATTTTAACCATTAACAAATGTGGTTAATAATACAATGCACTTGTGAATATTGAAGCTTTTCTGCATTTCTAGCCAAGGTGATATGAGAGTGAATGAGACATAGTCGGTCCTGCTCTCATTCATCATAAATCATAATGAGGGAGGTAACTATCTCACCTTGTAGCAGGAGAAATAAGTAACATAAGAAAACAAACACAATATTAAGAATACAATTAATACCATAAAGAGAATAAACAGATTTTGTGATAAGGAATAATGGGGTAGGGAAGGAGTTGTTGCTATAATATTTTTTTTTTTTCTTTTTGGTATGTGGGTAGCTCCCTGACTGGGAATCGAACCCAGGCCGCAGTGCTGACAGCGCCAACGCCGAGGCCTTAAGCCACTACACCATCAGGGAACTCCCATTGCTATAATATTTTTATAAGGTAATTAGTTGAGGACTTCTGGTGATGTGTAAGCTACATTCTAGAAAATGAGAAAGAATTGGTCATTTAAAAAGCTGAGACAGTTAAAATTCAAGAATCTGACAGGTACAAATATTCTGCAGTAAAAAAAAAATGTTTCTTAGTTCTAGGAAGCATTATAAGATCCCTTAGCTACAGAGGCAGACCGGGGCTTGACCCTGGCAGGCAAGGACAAGTTTATTGTTCTACACACAGTGGGCAACTTCTGGAAAGTTTTAAGCAATGGGAAAGTAGGATATAATGGAGATCCTTAAAATGTTTATTTTGTTACTGTGTAAAGTCAGAACTTCTTCTGATAAGAAGTTAATATCCAGAATATATAAAGAATTCTTACAACTCCACCACTAAAAAGAAACAATTCAATTTAAAAATGGACTTTAGTAGACATTTATCTTAAGAAGATATACAAATGACCAATGAAAACATGAAAATATCCTCAAAATCACTAATAATTAAGAGAATGCAAGTCAAAAACACAATGAGATATCACTTCATACCTGTTAGGGTGGTTATTACCATAAAAACAGAAAACAAATGTTGGAGGGTGTGTAGAGGAATTAGAACCCTTGTTCATTGTTCGTAGGGAAATAAAATAATGAAAGCAGTGTGGCTGTTACTCAAAAAAGTAAAAATAAAATTACTATGTGATCTAGCAATCCCACTTGTGAGTATATATCTGAAAGAATTCAATGAAACACAGCTATGGTTGTGGCCTTACCTGAAGGTGTTTACTCAACATTTCCAAGTTCACTCATGCAATTGTTTCCAGGATTTAGTTCCTTGTGGACTGTTGAAACAAAGGCCTCCTTCTTTGCTGGTATTTGGCCTCTCCTCCCACTGCCTCACAGCCAATAATTTAACCATTAAATTATTGACTGTGTCCATGAGTTGTTATTTTTTTTCTTTGTTGCTTTCAGTTTTACATTTCATATATGAGTGAAGTCATGCAGTTTTGGTTTTTTCTGTCTGGCTTATTTCACTAAGCACGATGATCTCCAGGTCCATCCATTTTGTTGCAAATGGCAATATTTCATCTTTTCTTACAGCTGAGTAATATTCCATTGTGTATATGTACCACAGCTTCTTTATCCAGTC
>PVJL010013308.1:0-32888 GCA_004026885.1 Lyroderma lyra
CCCCCCCCCCCCGTCCCAGCTCCGTCCAGCCACCCGGCCACTCCGGTCCTCGGCCGTCCCCACCTTCGGGTGGGCTGGTACCGAGGGAGAGACTTTAAAGTCTTCTGAGGAGCAGCCCTGAGCACATGGAGATGGAGAGGATGGGGTTGCTCAGGCAACTGTCGCCTGGCAACCAGCTCCCTGGCTGATCTCCTACACCGCCCCCCACCCCCGCCTCATGCTGGGGGAGCTGGGCTGGGAGAGGGATCAGGGCTGGGAACGCAGGGAAGCCACCGGGACCCACCGAGCACCCACTCCCCCCAGTCCCCGCCAAGGCGGCCCAAAGCACTTCTTGTCATCCCACATTGCGGTGGCCCGTCCCCACCGCCCTGCTGTCTGTGCCCGCAGCCCAGAGGCGGGGACACCCCTGCCGGCCACCCCTCCTCCTGTCCAGGTGGCTCTGCCTGCACCCTCACCCCCGCTGTCTGCTCCCCACGGCACATGGCTGCTGTCTCAGAAGGCAAGCCCTGGGGCAAGAACACAAACTCAGCCAACTGTGGACGGGGTGGCCGGGCCAGGGTGGGCGCACAGGACCCTAAACGGACCCTAATCCAAGGGGCGGAGGCATGTGATGTCCAAGCTTCCCTCCTCCCCAATCAGGGCTCCCTAACGAGCCCTCTGCCTGATTACGATTACCTAACCCAGCGGCCCTGGCATCTGCTCTGCAGATGCCAGCCTCTCCCCTGCCGGCGCTGGCCCCACCCCCACCTGCTCCTCTTCTAGGAAGCCCCTGCCCCCAGATGACCTGGCTGTGGCTGCTTGTCCTGGAGCCCACCGCTTGGGCAGACGCAGGGCAGCCATGGACGTGGCAGTGGCAAGACAGACTGCATGCTCCGCTGGCCCCAGGGCCTGCCCAGTCCTGACCTCAGGACTAGACTCCTCGGGCTGGCAGCACCTGCGTCACCAACAGCACCCCCTCCCGGTCTGTGGCCGCCTCTGGTTCCCGCTGAGGCAGTGCTGGTGGGCGGGACGGGGCAGGGCGGACCTCCGGGGTGGGGGGCTGGGGCAGGTACAGGTAGGGCCTTCCCCATGAGTACAGGGGAGCAAAGAGGGGGCAGGGGGGCTGAGCCAGGGCGTGGTGGTGGTCCAACAGCAGCCTTTGCAGGAGGAGGGCTGGGAAGACACAGGGCAGGGGCGCGCCTGACAGCACCCTGGAGGAGGAGGAGGGGCTGAGGAGAGCAGAGATGCAGGGGTCCAGAAAGACCCCAGGACAGCCACTTCTCCAAGCTGCTTCCAGACCCCACAGGAACACGTGGGCTGTACTAACATGCAAATGAGGTGCACACAGCATGCAAAATGTGCCATAAAGGGGGTCTCAGTTTGGAGGGGGCAGGGGAGAAGGAGCAGGCCCCTGCCTCCCCCAGGGTAACACCTCCGGTACCTGAGCAATATTCAAACCACTCGGGTTTCAGAATGATGCTATCGCAGTTCCTGTGTGAGGGTGGCCTGGGGCCAGGGGGGTGGGGGCAGCGGCCAGGCTGTCTCCCAGAGCAGCAGTGTGACACGGCTGCCCCTCCTGGGGGGCAGCAGACATCCCTCCTGACGGTGGCGGGTGTCAGGGGAGCGCCTGCCTCCCCTCGCCCCCACAGGCGTGCACCCCCCGCCCCACCGCGTGTCCCACAGCCTCTGGGAACCGCGGGCACCTGCTCTGGGGGCCGCAGAACGGGGCAGGCGCCCAGAGAGGCTGAGAGCGCGGCCGCCGTTAACAGAGCGCTGGCTCGGGCAGGTGAGAGGCAGCTCTCATTAGCCGGGCCCTTCATCCCTCCCCCCCAGGCTGCTCGGGGCTCAGGCTGCGGACCGGAGGGGAAGGCAGGAGGCGCTGGAGACAGCTGTCATCCCTCCTCCCGCCCCTTCCCCGTGGCTGGGCTGCAGGGCATGAAATAAGCAGCAGGCGCTGGGGGAGGGGGTGACAATCCAATCCACCTGTCACCCCCACAGTCAGGCGGCCTCGAGCAGCCTGCTCACTAATGAGGGAGGAGGCGTGGGTGAGGCAGACGCGGAGGGGGTGGCAGAGGGGGACAGACACACAGACGCAGGGGAGGAGGCAGAGCGGGGTGCAGAGGCAGCAGGGGAGCGGGCTGAGGGGAGAGGGGGTGCGGAGAGAAGTGTCCTGACGCCAGGCGCGTGGGCAAACTCACAGGACACCATCCCCGCCCTGCAAACTTGCACTCGGGCCAAGAGTCGGACAAGGGCAGGGCAGGTCCCCCTTGGACAAGGGCACAGCAGCCCGGAGGGCGGGGCAGCCCCATCCCTGAGCACTTCAGCCCTTGAGGCACTGGGCTCTGCCCAGCCCTGAGGGGGCAGGCAGGTCCTGAGAGGGGGCAGAGGTGAGCACCAGGCCCCAGGCCTCCCAGTCCCCTCAGTCCCCTGTGACCACTGTCACCACCCCCTGCCCCCAGCTCAGCCCAGGGCTCCTAACCTCTCCGAACTGCATCTCAGGGACCCCAGAAAGGGGTGGAAAGGTGAACCCTGTAACTGTCCCAAACACCAGGGATGGGCTCCAGGGGTTCACAGAGAGCCCTTCCTTCACAGACACTGTACGGCCCGAAGTGGGGGGCATGATCCCTCCCAAGTCTGAGCAAAGGCAGTGCTGGGGTGTCCACTGCCCCCTGCCCTGCCCTAGCCCAATTCTCACCCCAGCCCGTTTCCCACCCACTGCGCCCCCACTCTGGTCTCTCTGTTCCCCCCACCGCCCCCAGGCAGTCACCCTGGTCCCTTGGGTCCCCCTCAAAGGCCCAGGCCAGGCCCCCCACACTCCCCTCCCTTCCCAGTTCTGTTTTGGCAAGCTCCTACCCAAACCCCCGGTTCCCACCGTCTTGCCTCCCTGGGGACGCCCCTCCCCCAGCCCCGCAGCCCGAGGGCTGGGCAGGGGCTATTTTTAGCCTGGGCACGGAGCTAATTTTAACTCACCCACAAGGGACCTGGGGGCGGGCTGGCGGGCTGGGGAAGGGGGGGTGGGGCCGGCCCAGGAAAGCTGGACCTGCCGCAGGGGTGTCTCAGGTCCCAGGCGCCCCAGGAATGCGAGTGGAGGCAGGCATGGCGGCCTCAGCCCAAGGGACAGGAACAGACTTGCCAAGAGGACGGGCCGGCACGGCAGCGAGGCCGGCGCCCCCGCCCCCCGGCTTCCGCTGGACAACTCCCCCGCACCCCACCCTCTGCCCCGCGCGGTCGCCTAGCCCTCTCCTGGATGGGGTCATCCTGCTCCCTGCCCCGGGAGATGCCTCTCCAGTGAGGGTCTGTCTGCTGGGCCTGCTCTCCGCTCCACCCCGGCCTGTCCTTCCTGCAGCCGCCGGAAGGGGTCGTCTCCCTAGGAACCTGGGAGCCCCACCCCCACCCCGACCCCTGCGAGATCCTGGAGCCGTCCAGCCCCACCTCAGTACTGGGAGACTGAATCCTGGTGGAAAAGGCGTGGTGAAGCCCCACGCAGTGTGGGGGCTCCGGATACCTGGGTTCCGGCCCTGCTCTGACCTCAGTCCCTGGGTGACCTTCGCTGAGTCCCCCGTCCCCTGCAGGCCCCTCCAGTAGACGCGGCTGGGCTCACTGTCCTCCAGCTTACAAGGGGAGGGCGATGTGGAGGCCAGAAGAGAGTGGGGGGGACAAGAGGAAAGTGCTTTCTGAACCCCCATGGCAGATGGCCAGGGGCTGGCAGAGGCTCACGGCTGGGCTGGGTGGGTGCCGGGGGGCACCAAGGCCCTGGGGGCAGACACGGCCATCCCCGCGCCCTCACACACCTGGAGTGCCTATCAGACTCGGCTTGGGTCCTGCTTCTGGTCACTGAGGAGTGACTGGCCCAAGGTCACTGTCATGGGCGTCCGTGGGGAATGAGCCCAGTTTCACGCTCCACCCCAGCAGGCCCATCAGCACTGACTCACTACCGCTCATTTGCATGGGGATTTGCATAGTGTCTCTGACCTCATTCCATCGCTGACTTCCCATTCCAGGGCCTGGGCCCCTCAGGGACCCCAAGACGAGTTCTTGGTACCTCCCACCTCCAGGACACATCCCTGAGCTGATACCCGCCCCCGCCACAACGCGTGGTCCTGTCCAGTGATGCTGTCCAGTGATACTGTCCAGAGCCCCGTCCCAAGGGTCCTTCACCTCATCCAGGCAGGGGTGGGGCGGCCGGGTGGTGGGGATCAGACGAGAGCCACAGGGGCAGGTGTGGGGACTGCACCTGGCCTGGGGCTCCCCAGGAGCAAAGCCCCCTCCCCGTTTACTTCTACCTCTGTCCCTTTCCCTAAATCTGCTCTGAGTGACCCGTGAGGGGACAAAGCCCCGTGCATTAGGGAGAAAAGGGTCAAGACGGCGGGGAGGCCTTCCCAGGGCAGAGTCTGGCTTGGGGCACAGGTGGCTGGTCACCCATCTGCAAGACAGTGGGTCCCCGCATCGCCCGCCAGCCGTGGGCACTGGAAGGCCACACGTCCCTTGCCCACCTTGAGGAGGCCACACGCAGCTGACCTCTGCTTGCCCGGCTGCAGTGTCACACGTCCAGCCGTGGCCTCAGAAACACGAAGCCCAGCACTGACCGCCACTCCTGGGAAGTCCTTCCTGCCATGTACCCGCCGTCCCCCGCCCTGCGGCCAGGCCCTGCAGTTCAGTCCCCTAGACCGTGAGCGTGGTGGACAGGCGCCTCGGCCGCGGGGCGCTGGGGCAGTTGGGACGGTTAGTGTCTCACCTTCCACCTCACCACCCCACTTCCCTCTGGGGTCTCCGGAGACAGAAGTGAAAGTGGCAGCTGGGGCCCTGGGGGCGGGCCAGCCTGGGATCCGTTGGGGTGAGCGGGGTCCGGGCTGCCCGACGCTGCCGTGGGTGGGCTGATGGTTAGATCAGGGACGGGACTTCCCATGGAAGTGAGGGCCGAGGGTAAGTGACCAAAGGCAGAGCAGGCAGTGACCGTCTCCCAGGGGCCCTCTCTCCTGGGGCAGTGGTCTGCTCCCTTGTTGAAAGCTGTGAGACCCTTCCTCCTTTCCCACAGAACAGGGGCTGGGCAGCTCCCACAGAAGCAGAGGAAGGGGGTCCAAACCCTCTTGCAAGGACAGGGAGGACCCAGCATATGGGGGACAGGGAGGACCCGGCATGTAGGGGACAGGGAGGACCCCGTGTGTGGGGGACAGGGAGGACCCGGTGTGTAGGGGACAGGGAGGACCCCGTGTGTGGGGGACAGGGAGGACCCAGCATATGGGGGACGGGGAGGACCCGGTGTGTAGGGGACGGGGAGGACCCCATGTGTGGGGGACAGGACCTCATGTGTGGGGGACAGGGAGGACCCGGTGTGTAGGGGACAGGGAGGACCCTGTGTGTGGGGGACAGGGAGGACCCAGCATATGGGGGCCGGGGAGGACCCGGTGTGTAGGGGACAGGGAGGACCCCATGTGTGGGGGACAGGGAGGACCCGGTGTGTAGGGGACAGGGAGGACCCAGCGTGTAGGGGACAGGGAGGACCCAGCGTGTAGGGGACAAGGTGGCAGGTCAGCCACCCACCCACAGTTACAGGCAGGAAGAGGCCAGACCAATCAGGCGAGCAAATCCTCCTGGAGACAGCACGACCTCGGGGAGCCGGCGAGGCTTAAAGGGCCGCAGGGCGGCGGCCGGGCCTCCTTCGGAGGGAAGGACAGTCCTCTAAAAGCCCCTGGCAGGGCGGGCGGGCGGGCGGGCGGCTGCGTGGGCCCGCGCGGCGGCCAGCCAGGCTGCTCTTACAGGATTAGCTTGCTGCTTTCAGGAAAGGTGCCAGGTGAGGCTGAGATGCCCAGGCAGATGGAGGGGGGCCCGCGGGCAGTGGGGGGGCACCTGCAAACAGCTAGGCCAACGCTCGTCCCAGATTCGACGCAAGGCCCCTCACCGACACCCAGCCTGTCCCCCTTCCACGAAGACGCTGTGCAGACCCTCCGACCTCTCGGCCATGGCTATGACGGGCGCTGTCCTCGTCCTGCCTGGGCCTCCTCCCAGGCCCCCTGCCGCACCCAGGGAGCAGGTGAGGGGGCCAAGAGGCTCTTCCTCCCACGTCCCGTCAGCTCCCCACCCCCTGGGCTGACAGGTGGACGAGACAAGAGGGAGCAGCTGGTCCTGGACACCTGTCCCCACCCAGGCAGCTGGGGCCCCAGGGGCCTGCCACGGGGCATGCACAGGGGAAGCCACGGCTGTGGGGGCTGCAAGAGAGGGTCTCAGAGGTCAGCAGAGATGGGACGGGAGGCCTGCGGCCTCTCCCCAGGTGCGCCTTCGGCCCGTGTACCTCCCCCCCCCCCCCAGCAGACGTGCCACGCTCTCAAGGGATACAGGCAGGTGGCTCGAGGTCACCTGCTCGGTCCCCCTCCTCCTCAGGCCCCGTCCACCTCGAGTGGAAGGACTCCCAGAAAAAGAGTCAGACCCCTCATCCCCCCACACCCACTCCACGGCCGGTTTTCCCCTGAGGTTTGGGGGTGAGCTCTCATTTCTGGTTCTCCCAACCCTCAAGCCCGTTTGCGGGCGGGGAAATCACGAGCATGCAGCAGAGGCACCAGCCCATCCCAGGGGCAGACTGAGCCCTGGGCCTGGAGGTCCCCTCAGGGCCTGCTCGGTGGTCCCCCTGCCGCACCCAACACACACACACACGTGTACACACGCGCGCGCGTGCACACACACACGCGTACACACACGCGCGCACGTGCACACACACACGCGCGCGCGCACACACATGCGCGTACACACACACACAAACACACGCGCGTACACACACACGCGCGTACACACACACAAACACACACGCGCACACACGCGCGTACACACACGCGCGCACGCGCACACACACACACAAACACACACGTGCACACACACACGCGCGTACACACACGCGCGCACACACACACAAACACACGCGCGCGCGTACACACACACACGCGCGCACACACACAAGTGCCTGCCCAGGACACCCTCTGGGCAGCTGGCAGCCTTAGCAGGCAGGCCTCAAGGAAGACAGTGCCCATGTCCCCGCCCAATCGCCTCCCATCCCCAGGTGAGGCCTGGCTCCGCCCCAGAAATGAGAACCAGCTCGGACCTGGGCAGAGACGTGCCCGAGGTCACCAGGAACGGGCGGCAGAGGTGGCCGCCTGCAGTCACAGGCAGGTGTCCCTCCTGGGCTGGCGGCAGTCCCGCGTCCCCCGGCCAGATTCCTGCCTTCGGCCGAGGCCAGGGCGCCAGTGGCTCCCAGCTTCCCACACAGGACTCTCACCACCGGGTCCCCAGGAGGGTCTGAGTGTCATTCGTTCCTGCCTCCGTGGCTCGGCCTGGGGGCTCTGCCCCATGGCACTTCATCAAAACACACCTTCTTGGGGACACCAAGCCCCGCCTCTCCACCTGCCACCAGACTGTCACCGCCTGCCCTGTGCCAGGGAACCCCACAGGCCAGCCATTCCTTCACTGCGGGGTCCCCCACTGCCCCCTGCAGGGCAGGGCCTTCCTTCCCTTCACACCTCCTCACTGGAAACGCTTGAGCCAGTCAGGCGTACCTCTGCCAGTGTCCCCAACTACAAAACAGCTGGGGGCAGAACTAAGCGTGTCTTCCTGCGTGGCCATGCCCAGCACGGAGCCCGGCGCCCAGGGACGCACCAGTGGGAGCACCCTACCTCCAGGACACAGGGAGCCCAGAAGGTTGAGCTTCGGTCTCCCAAGTACATTGGAAAACAGGGTGAGTGGGGTACAGCCCTCTGGACCAGGGGCAAAAACAGCTCCTTCTCCATATGCTTCCCAGGGGAGAGGCCAGAGCGCCAGGCCAGGGGCACCGCGCCAAGGTCAGTGACCAGGCCGAGAGCCCAGGGCCTCCTGGGAGGGTGAGTTTAAATGAGTAAATATGGTCCCGCCTGGGTGTGGCCAGCAGCAGGCCGGAGCCCAGAACAAGTCCCTCCCCTCCCGGCCTGGGCAGGAGGGAAAGCTTGGACAGCAGGGATACTGTGGCCCCCAGACCACCAGGGCCCTGTGCACCCCCGGCCAGAAGCATAGGGAGGGTCCCGGGGTGGTGGGGGGTTGTGGCTGCAGCCTCAGGAAAAGGAAGCTCAGATGCTAAGGGCTTCGGGGATCACCTACGCCAGGGACGCAACCCTGGAACCTCAGAGTGGCCATGCCGATCAGGGTGAGCTGGGAGGGTGACCAAGACAGGTGACAGGCCACTGCCACGCCCAGGTGCCCAGGTCACCCTAAGGGCAGGAGGGACACTCCCGTTCAGCTGGAAAGCAGACTTATCCAAGGGCACGCGGTCAGGGTGGAAGCGGAGGCAGGTTGGGCCACGGCCACCCAGACGGGTAGGTGGGGAGGGTGGGGACCTGAGGGACAGCGATGGCCAGGTCTATGGCCTAACCTCCATCCCTCCTGTCCAGTCAGCGCCTCTCTCCGCGTCCTCGCGTGCCCCCCGTCTTCCTGCCTCCAGCACCTCCCGCCGCATCCCCCCGTCTCCAATCCCTTAATCATCTTTGCCACCCACTGCCACCCCCCCAACAGGGCGGCAGCTGCTCCGTGGGTGCCCACACACAGGTGTCTGCACTGCACACCTTCGTGCCCGCGTGCCACTACAGCGGGGCGCCAGCCCGGTGGACACAGGCAGCCACTGAGCACCGCCGCCCGCCCAGCCCTGAGCCTGCCGGGGGGAGGGTCCGCAGGCCGGCCACCCCGCAGCTCTGGGACAAACTCTCCTCAGAGCCCCTCCGGCCCCAGGCAGGGGGAGAGACCAGAGAACAAATATTCCAGGAGCCAAACTGCAGTGTCCCCACGAGGCCAAAGTTCAAGGCCTTCCAGCGGAGCCACAGAAGAAGAACGTGCCCAGCCCGAGGCAGAGCGGCTGTCTGCTCCTGTCCAGCTCCCCTGGGAAGTCCTTCCCGAGCGCTAACCTCCAGCGCGCCTGCTGCAGCGGTGGACACACGGGGCACCCACGCCACAGCCGCGCCCAGGTTCCAGAACAAAGCTGCCAGCACCCAGCACCTCTCCCTCCCCCCACCCCGGCAGTAAGTCACCCAACTGGGACAGAAGGACAGACAGTTGGCCGGACTCCGACCCCATGACTGGCTCATAAAAGCCACCGCAATTACAGTGATGCTGAGGCTACGCGCCCCGCCACATCGCCGGCTGCCCTGTAAAAGGGAGGCCCCGCCACCGTCCCAAGGGTGGGGAGAACCGGCCACCACAGTGTCACAGGACCCCGATCCGACCCAATGACAGGTCCCCTGCCCACATCTGATCCTCAGTCACACTGACAGGGCGGGGTGTGCCCAGGAGGTAGGGGCTCCCTCCCCCACTCACCCCACAATGCTGCTTCTCCACTAAGCCCTCTGGGCCCCCAGACATGGTGGCAAAGTGTTCGACACGGGGTCCAGCCACAAGCCAGCACGAAGGTAGGCACTGAGAGTCCCGAACCAGTGCCAACCAGGGAGGGCAGGGGCCCCGCTGGCCAGGAGGAGGAGGTGGTGGACAGGATGTGCAGAGGGCCAGGGAGGCCCACAGCGCAGACCATCCCGGGGCAGGGTCAGAGGGGAGGCTGGGAGGGGCTAGGTCACAACCTGGGGACATCTAAACCCCAGGTCTCTTCTCAACCATGTCCCCCCCCAGGGGCCAGGCGGACGGCCCCCAGCCCCCAGCCTGGGGAGTCTACCCTCTGCTTCCACCCCCATCACACCTCCCCAGAAGCACCCAGGGACGATTACAAAAAAAAAAAAAAAAAAAAAAAAAAAAAGGGAAAAACCTGCTGGAGAGATTATATAACAGCAGCCAGAAAGACGATCATGTCTCCCAGCAGCCCCGAGGGGCAGAGCTGGGAAGCCCAGGCCCCTCCAGCCCAGGGCCAGCAGGACCCTCCAGCCCAGGGCCAGCAGGACAGAGGCGGGTGGGCCGGGCACGCACCACTCTTCCCCTACTCCATCCCAGGCCCTGGGTACAGCAGCCATCCCCATCCCTCCGTACGAGGGCTACAGTGCTCTCTGCTGAGGCCACTTCTCCCCCTGGACCAGGGCCTCCAAGAGGCCTGGGGGTCTTCCTCCCGGTGTGCCCTCCCTGCCATGAAGCTAGGCCTGAAACAATGGCAGCTGGACTAACTTCTGACACAGGTTTGCTGTGTGCTCTTAGGTAAAAAGGACAACCTCTCTGGTCTCTAAAGGAGTGTGAGTGAAAGCTTCCCCACTCCCCAGGGAAACCAGAGACCTTTCCCCTGCAAAAGTACTTGTACATGCCCCCCCCCCCAGGTGTGTCACAACACCTGGGGCAGGACAATGACAACAAAGAGAATACGACCACGGAGACTCAAGGGTCCAAGTGCCTGTGCTGGGCAAATGGGGCAAAGAGGCACACAGATGCTCCTGTGTCCCCCTCCACCTCAGAAACAGGTCCTTGGCCACCCTCACAGTGATCCCACCCCACCCCCACCTCCTGCCCAAGACTGGGAAACCACAGGAAGGAAATCCATTCCCAGGCAGGCCGTGGGAGCTGGGACCAACCGCCAGGCTGGGACCTGGGGCGGGTGTGACCCGCGGCCACAGGCGGGTGGACATCTGTGGACACTGACCGGCATGGGTCTTTCTGAGGCTCTCCCTGGCTGCTGAGACTTCCCTGTTGGGGGCTTGGAGGGGAGTAGGGAGGTGGGCAGCTGCCTAACTTAAAAACACCCAATCTTGTGCTCCCCTCCTATCTCCAGGGCAGAGCAGCCCAAGGTCACTGCCCCAGACGGCAAACTTCCCATAGTCCAGGCTGGCCCTTGAATTGCCCAGGCAACCCACTGAGGGGCTGGGGGAGGGGGAGGGAGGCCACCCCCTAACCAAGAAACCAGGCCTACAAGGGTAGCTCAAAAGTGGGGCTGGGCACAGGGAAAGGGACACAGGATCCAGACGGTACCCTCCCCCAACCTCTCAACAATGCACTGCTTAGAGCCCTACAGCCTCCCACTCCCAGGGACTACCTGGGATAACCCGGCCGGTGCTGCGAGCCTGCCCACACCCAGGAGCCCCTCTGTGCACGGAGAGACCTGGGGAGGCTGTGGGGGGTCAGTCAGACTAACTAGGGGAGGGAGCCCCTGTCCCCCACCTCTGTAAGACCCAAACCTGACAGGATGGGGGGCTGGCACTGGGAAGAGAGACCAGACCTTCTCAGTCTCCTTGGCTCTCGCGCCCCGAAAGCCCCCGCCCCGCTCCCTGGACCCCCGCTCAGAGACCAGTGCAGCCTGCCATCGCTGGAGAGAGGGACTGCAGAACTCTTGCCCAGATGTTGAACAGCTGCAAACTTCTGGCCGGGGGTTCTCCAGCTGGGGCTGCTGACGAGCCCGATCGAGGGGCTCGGAAGTGGCCTAGGACGTCCCAAGGAAGGGTCCTCAGTACCCACCTCCTTGGTGACTCCGCGTCCCAACTCCACAGGCACCCGGCAAAGCCGAGTCCCGGACACGGACACACACACACACACACACACACACACGCACACACCCCAACCCACCACCTCGGTGTCATCTGAACAACATCCCCCCTCCCTCCCCCGCTTCCCAAACAGCTGCGGCTCCCCCCGCCCCCACCCTCCCGCCACCCTCCCAGGCCCCCTTCTGCACCATTTCGGGCCAAGGAGGAGGGAACAGGCGGCGCGAGGAGGGAGAGGGAGGGAGGGCCGGCTGTTAAAATGTCAGTCGCTCCCGGCTGTCACCGGAGACCCCCTCTGAGGATGGCGCCCCTTCCTAGACTACTCGGGAGGTCGTCGTCACCCCCGGACACCAAGCGGCCGGCGCGCCCCCAAGCCGCCCATTCCCACCTCGACCCCGCAGCTCGCTCCACTTGTCCCCCACAGCCGACACCCCAGCACAAACAGCCCCCCATGTAATCCCCCTAGCGCCACACGAAAACACAGACAGCTTCGCGAGTTCCTCCCGGCCCAGGAGGCCACCCCATCCCACCCCTCCAGGGGACGGTCTAGACCACCCTCCACCCCAACCCCAGGACGGGGTGGGGGAGGGGGCCTCTTAAAGCGGCAGGCACCTTATTTTTCTCTACTTACTGGCCCCGCTCGGGGAAGGAGGGTGTCACGGCTAGGAAGCGGTAGTCCTCGCCCCTGGTCCGGGGGATCTTCAACACCGGGAAGCCGCAGCTCCGGGCGGGGGAATAATAAATGAGGCCGGCGTCCGCGCGGGCCCTGGGCGGCGCCGGGGGCCTGGGCCCCCGTCGTGAGCGCGGGGGCGGGCAGGCGGGCGGTGGGCAGGCGGGGGACCGGGGCCGAGCGCCCGAGCCGCCTCGGCTGTGTTGATATTTTGCTTCCTTCCTCCTTTCGGGCTCCAAAGGTAACTCCTCCAGCCCCCGGGAGTCGAGGCCGACGTAGGCACAGCTCAGCCTAGCTTGAGGGGTGGAGGAAAGGGGGTAATGGACAGCCCGGGGACCAATAGGAGGAACCCGTGGGGGCGTCGGGGCGGGGCCGCAGCAGGGGCGGGCCCCGGGACGCGGCCCCGCCCCTCGCTTCCCTTGGCCGGCGGGGCCGGGTCGGGTCGGCCTCCTCCCGGCCGCCCGCCCAAGCTAGGCTGCAACGCTGGGAGAGGCAGATCCCTCCGCCGGCCGCGAGGGAGGGAGGGACAGCGAGGCGAAGTGGGGAGGCGAGACCCAGAGGCCTTTAAAGGGATCGGCCTGCACCCATGGTGTCCCCTCGGAGCTCACGGGACGGCCGCCTCGCACTGCTGTCACCATGCGATTCAGGCGGCTTTTTCCGGGGAGGCTCCGCGCGCTGCGCGCACACTCATACTCCTCTCTCTCTCTCGCTCTCGCTCTCGCTCTCTCTCTGTCCCCCACCCCCGACAGCCCCCCCAAGCCCCAGGAGAGTTGAGAGGTGGGAGTCTAAATAGATAAATTAAGGGTAGACGCTAAGTGGTGAAAAGATTCCATCTCCCCACTTAGTGTGTGCCGAAGCCCCACTTAAAGGGACACGTTCATTTCTGGGGGTTACCTGGCGAGCTCGTTTGCTCCCTCTACCTGTGACAGGCCCCCTTCCCTACCAGGGCCTGGCTCGGCAGACGCCCAGCAATTTAAAGCGACAGCTCATAGTTCTTGGGTGACCTAATCCCCAGTGCCTGCGGCCCCAGAGCACTTACCGCCAAGGGGGGCAATTTAAAGGGGCGGGACCCTAATTCCCCCCAGCACCGGAAACGCCCCAAAGTATCTTATTAAAGAAGCAAGACTAGCTCTTTAAGCAAATTTTTTTAATTCCTGGTTGATCCAGGATGTGTGGGATCTCTACGCGCCCTGTAACAGGAGTGTGGAGGAAATGGTGGAATCCGGCTTAGATCTCAAAGAAGCTTGCAGAACAGAAGGGTGCTCAGTTCTCCATACACCCTGATTTCTATCGGGCTGGGCCTGATTTACTGGACAAAGACTTGATTCTGGGTTAAGTGCCAAAGAGACGAGTCTATACAGAGAGAGGCCCAATGTCACAGGGACTACAGCAGTCAAGCTATCTTGATCCAAATCCTTATTCCACACCATTGATTATGAACATAGACAAAATTATTTAACTTAAGAACCTCATGAACCTCATGGGTAAAATGGAGGTGGTGGTAATAGTACCCAACTCAAGTTTGGCACGAAGATTAAATTAGTTCATACGAGTAAATTGCTTAGAACAATGCCTCATGCTGCATTATAATAACTCAAGGGCCCAAATGCAAATACCCTGTTAGACCCATTATCACACGCAAACCTCAAAAGAGGCAAGCTCTGTGGAACTGCTCTGCAAATAGGTTGGAGGCTCATCTTCTATGTCCTGAGACAGGCAGCCAGCAGGCTCCTGTTTCCTTGGCCTCAGTTTCCAATCCTTCCACCTGACCCCCTCCTTCAGGAAACCTGATTTAACAGTGTCCCACTTTGTCCCCAAAGGTAGCTTCTCTGTTCCCCATCAGGTCTGGGAGTTGAGGCCCCAGTGCCAGAAGACGCCAGCCTCCATGGCCAGACAGGACCAGCATGCCCAAAGAACTCCAGGGTCGGCAAGGGAAGCCCATCTACCCTGTCCCCAAGGACTCTGGGAACAGATCCCTGTGCCAGACCTCGGGCTGTGGCAGTGGCAGGATGGGAAAGTGCCCTCCTCCCTCAAGTGGGGAACCTCCCCTCACTTGTGGCCTCTATTTTTAGTGCTTCCCCAGGCTCTAGCTGGAGAAACCGTTTAGTCATCAGGGTGTTTATTTTCCGGCTGTTTCCGACGTCGGGAAAGCAGAATGTTGAGACTGGAGAGATCCAGGACTGCTGGAAAAGACTTCTCAGGAACAGGCCTGGGAACTCAGCCTTCGGACCACTGGGTCCTGATCACAGGACAAAAGCCAAAGTGGGCAGTAGGCAGCCCAGCCCCCAGAGGACCAAGACAGCTGGATTCTCAGCCAGTCTCCAGTTTTAAGCCTCTCCAAGCCGGAGACCCCCTGGCCCTAGCTCTACCAGAAGGACTGTCTCAAAACCCTAAGCAGCCGTTCAACAAATTGTTGCCCAGGGCTGATTTCCCAGAAACCTCCTCCCCAACCTCCAACAGATCTGTGTGGTGAGCCTCCCGCCAACCACAGCTCCAGCCAATCTCCACCCGGAGGCAGCCTTGCTAGGGCTCTGATTGGCCAGTTGGTCTTCCCTGTCTTGGAATGTTGGGTCCTTCACAATGGAATGAGGAAGGAAGGTGATTCACCTGGGAGTGTGTTAAAGGGCCGGGAGCCAAAGGAAGAAAGGGGGTGAGGAAGAGCTCAGCCTGGGAGATGGAGTGTCCTGAACCCTAAGATGTTGAAATGATAGATAATTCACTGAAGAACAGAGTAGGAGAGGCTGATAGATATTCCAAGTTGGATATATATAATATATATATAGTATATGCATATGTGAGGTGCCCGGAAAGTATCATCACGTAATATGAAAAATAGAGGCATGTATGGTTGGATTTTTTTTTCTGGACAGCCCTCATATATGTATATATGGAGAGAGAGAGAAAAAAAACTTCATGCGAAGGAAAAGTAGCAAACATGAGGTCTTGATTTCCATGGAGGACTAAGAAGGGATCTAATCATGCTGGGGAGTAATCACGCTGAAATTAGATTGTAATAAAGACTTCCTGAATGTGACATCTTTTTCGTCTAGCCCCTGGACTACCCATCCCACATCCTCTGAGTGGAAAACACCTGAGCAGGCTCAGACGCTTAGGTCAAATTTTTCTCTCTCCCCTTCAGGCTACCAACCCACCTTTCCGAGAGAGAAGTCACCCAACAGCCCAAAATTGCTATAAAACCCAGCAGGAGTCAGTGCGATGCCCACCTAAGTCCTACGAAGTGCATGCCAACGCCCGTGTGCAGTCTCATCTTCCCAAGTCCACAGGGCAAAGCGACATTAGCAGCTCTCTTTATTCCCGTGCCCCAAGCATCCCTAATTCCACCTATTTGGGAAAGGTCTTCATCCCCAAAGGCTGCTTCTCTTCCTGCCCTTGTTCTGTAACCCTGGGGAGTCATTACTGCCTGTCTGGCAGCTTGGTGACTCCTGTCGCCTTTCCTGCAGTCACGTGGACTGTCCCCACCCCCATCTCCACCCAGCTCCTCCTTGCCACTGGACCCATCATTCTTCCAGTTGCCCAGTGAGTGGTCCCAGCACAGCCCCGCGACCTCTCCCCACATATCCTGTCTTGCTTGTGAGGAAAAGGGCTGTCAGACCGGGATAATTGGTGATCCTGCTGTGTGCGCTGTCCCAGTGGACTTGTGTCCTCCTCCTGTGCACCTCCTCGTGCACACTGCTCTGTTCTCTGTGTGTGTGTGCACCCCACCCGTGCACACCATGGCATACTGACATTCTTGGTTTCTAATTTACTCTCTTTAGATCCTGAGCTCCTCAAGGGCAGCAGTTTTAACTCAACTTCAGGTCTTCGGGGCTTTGCAGGGCCTGGCATGGAACCTGCTCAGCGACTGTTACATGAATCTGTGTATGTGCACGTAGCTGTGTGTGTGGGTTAAGATGATAAAAACTTGCTTGAACACCTGTATTTGTCCACTGATAATTGTGCTAGCCCAGGAACGCGGCTCTGATCTGGGGCTCCAGACAGTCCCACTGGTCAGAGGGAGAGGCGGAGCCAGAGAGCTGTGCCCCAAGCTCAGAGCCAGGGTGCCAGGGGCCAGGCCTAGGGCAAAGGGCAGAGGCCCCACCCTGGAACTGACAGGGCAAGGAAGGGGTGCCGAAGCCGGGTCCTAGGTCAGTGCCCACCCCCCACCCCCCACCCCTACACATACACACACAAGTTCCCTGCCCCCGGCTGGGCAGGATGTGGTGGCAGCTGCAGGAGGGTGGGCAGGATGTGGGGGTGGGGGCAGCTGAAGCGAGCCTGACAGTCGTCTCCCCAGCTCCTCCCGTCTTCCCGCCCCGCCATCCGCCCCCTACGGATCACGTGCTTCCAGCCCGGCCACCGACGGACTATTTCCCCGTTTCCGCGGAAGGACATTAACTGCTATCGCAAACTCGCGTCTGCGGCAACTTCGGCTGTACCACGCCTTTTTATTGCCCAGTAGTTCAAGACATAAAGTTTGCAGATACACATTTCTTTAAACTCCTGATCGCCAACCCGGGAAGGGTCCCTTTAAATGCAAATGACCGTCTTCTCGCTCTCGCCCCCCCACCCCCATCCCAACTTCGCTCCTCGTGCCTAGACTCCGCCAGCTGCCATTGACGTCACGCGTGCGTCAGCGTCGCCAACCCAACCAAACGGCACGTGGGGGGAAGACGATGGCCTTAAAGGGCCAGCCGCTTCCCATCTGCCCGGTTACTGCTGTGAGTTTGGCCGGACCTGGGAGGTGAGGAAATTACTGGGACAGAAAGAAGCAGAGGAAAGACGTGAGCACTTCCCAGAGTAGGCGGGCCAGGCCTTTCCTCTAGAGCCCCCAGAAGCTGGGGGATTGGCGGCTGGGAGAGAAACCCGGGGGCAGCAGGAGGGGGAAGGGGAAAGGGCGTGGAAGAGTCGCCCCGTGATTCTTTCAGCCTCTCCTCCACCCCTGCCCTGCAGCCCACTGTGCAAGGACTTTACTCACGCGGTGCCCCCAGCACCGAGAACAAAGCGCACAGCAGATACGCAGCTGACACTGTTGTAGAGTGAAGGCCAGCGCAAAGCCGCCGCCTCCGGGAGGCCTTCCCGGATCGCCCCCCTGAAAGTGCAAAGCGCGGACAACCTCACCGTCTGCTGAGCACCCCGGCCTCCAGCGCGCCTGCGTCTCCCTTCCATGCATCAGCGACCACAGGGCAGGGGGGAAAGGCGCAGAACTAGGAATCACGTAAACATGGGTTCCGAGAGTCTTCTCTCAGTTCTAGTCACTGTCCGAGGGAGCTAATGGGACCCTAGACCTGCTGGGGGGCTCTTTTGTGGTATCTGTTGCACAGCAGGAGCTCAGTCACCGCGGGGAGTGGTTTTTTTTGGGAGGGGGTGGTTCCCTGGCTGGGAAGGGGAGTAGGTTTTCAGATGGCCCCCTCTCCCACCGAACTGGGACCTGCTGGAGTCAACGACCTTGCTGTACTAATTTACTTTGGGCACCAACACAATGCGAGGCTTATAGCTGGTGCTTTACAAATGTTTGTTGAATGAATAAATGCGAATGAATGAATGATTTCAGCCTTTCCTGAAATCTGACCTCCAGACCCCCCCCCCAAAAAAAAAGTTGTTCCCAGAAGAGGAGGAAACACTAGGCTTGTGCCCTCTGTGCCCACGTTGCAGCCCCAGGTAAGAGCAAGGGTGAGGCCCTCATCTCTGAGGTCGAACCAGGATTATGTACACAAGCCGCCAATGATTGGCCTTCAGCAGAGACCCGAGGGGGCCTCCTGGCCTCCCCCACCCCCAGCTCAGACTCAGGAAACCCAGGCTGGACTTCCGTCAGGGACGCAGGACACTAACAGGGGACAGGAAGAGGACAGCTTCTTGCCCCTTGAGAGTCAGTCCCCCAGTTACACACGAATCCGCCTAGGGCTGTCCCCCATCCTCGCCCTGGCTCAGCCCCCCATCCCGCACCCCACCCGCATTCCCTCCCCAGCGTCCCCGTAGTCACAGCGGGGGCAGGGGCGCCCGTCCTTCTATAACCTGATTCCAGCTCCCCGGCCAGGGCAGCAGGAGCCACCTCGTCCCCTTCAGCCCGTGTGGCAGCTGCTTACTGAACTCACTGTCAACATCTGTCCCACCTCTGAAGCACAGGGGCTGAGGCCACAGGGGCGGGGCTACGCGCAGAAGGCCGTCAGGGTCCGCCCCTTCCTTGAAGACCAGGAAGCAGCCATGAGACCCTCCTCCGGCTGAGAGCCCCCCTGTAGCCCCAAGGAAGGAAGCGGGGTGCGGGTGGGGTTCCCCTCCCAGGACTCTCCCAGGGGCCTGATGCTGGCCCCGCCCCCTGCAAGCGTGGGGTGCAGCCCAGGACCACTCTGTGTTCCAGAAGACCCCAAAATAACCACCTGCGCCGTCCCGCTGCTCTTTGTGTCCATCTCGCTTCATTATTCAAACCCAAGTTGGGGCGTGAACTACAAAAAGCTTTCCTACTGGGGGACCCAGGAGAGCGGGGAGTCTCGCCAGGTGGCAATGGCAATGACGACCGGGTTTGGGTGAGGTCACCGCACCCCGCCTCCTGCTCCCTCTGCTGGAAGGCAGAGCCCAGGCCCGCTGCCTGCGTCCACCGCGGGCCCTCCGGTCAGCGTCCCCTCACCCCCAGCCCGTCTTCCCTGGGAGCCGGGCGCTCCCGCCACCGGCCTCGACTCCGCGCGCGCTTCCTCTCAGCTGTCTCCTTGCCGCCTGCCCCCTCGCCCCGGTTCTCAGCCCCCCGACACTACGGTCAGACCTGAGCATCAAGGACCGGGAGAGTGGCGTGGAGGTCAAGTCAGGGGACACGGGCAGGGAGATGGAGGACACAGTGTCGGCGCGGGGCGGGGAGCACTGATCCCGGGTGCGGGGTGGGAGCCTCCTCGGGGGCTCCGCCCGGGGGCCCCTGACCTTGAAGCTTTCTTTTCCGGCCCGGGCCCTGCTCGTTGCCCGGCGTCTAAGGGCAGTTTCCAAACCCAGCGCAGGCTGAGTGAGGACGGCGGGATGCGGGGGGAGGGGCGGGGCAGGGGCGGGGCTCTTCGGTGACCCCTCCCACCAGCCGCCTAACCTAGAAAGGTGGTCAGACGGGGTGGGGATCCTAGTTGCTACGGCAACATGGGGACCAGCCCTTGGAGCTGGGGAGTGTGGGCATTGTGTTAGTGAGGGGCAGACTAGAAGTGACACGGTGTGCGCAGGAGGGGCCCAAAGCGAGGCCGGGGCAGCCGCACAGACCCTGGAGACATCCATGTGGATGTGGGGGTTACAGGACGCACAAAAGGACAAGGGGCCTTGAGCCCCAAGAGGGAGAGATCACAGGGCCAGAAGGGCAGAGAGCAGAGCCGACAAGTGGGGTGAGGAGCGCAGCCCTGGCAGAGGCTGGGGACAGGGGAGCCCGGCAGGACTTTCCAAGAGTCTGTGTGGCACCTGAGAGTTAGAAAAGAGCCTTGGGTGTCACACTCGGGCCTCTTCCGGGGCTCGGGCCTACATGTCCCTGTCGCCAGGCCTGGCTCTCGCTGCTGTGGCTGCTCCTAGAGCTACAGGGGCTGAGGTCGGGCACAAGGCACACCGTTGCTAAGCAACCAGAGGCTGGGACCTGGAGGGCACCACCAATACCAGGGGAGGGGTTTTGACAGTGACAGAGCAGGGTGCCCAGTTCTCATGGGGCCCTCTCCCACCACCTTCACAGCAGGAGGGCATCTCCATGGCCACAGAAGTCCAATAATGAGCGTGAAGGTGTGTGGTCCTTCGCAGGAGCCTGTGTGACACGCATCAGCCTCTCTCTGAGGACTGGTGGGCGCAGGGCCAAGGGCTAGGGGACCAAAGACCAGGTTAAGCGTCTTTCACGGGGTGACAGGAGGGGCTGAGGGTCTGCCCCCGGCTGCTGAGAGGCAGGAGCCTCTGTGGGAAGGCCAAGGCCTACAGGTGGGGACCTGGTGGGGACCGGAGAAGGGAGGAGAAGCTGGGCGACCAAGGCTCCCAGGGGACAGGTGACCCGGCAGTGCGGTCACCCACCCTGGATGCCTGTGTTATTCTATTGTTTTAAACCCGTGTCTGGGTTCCCTGCAGCGTGACAGAGGCTGCCCGTGCCAGGGAGCATCGCTGTTCCTCCTCCGAGCCCTGTCACCCACCCAGCCGCACGTCCCGCAGGTCTGTGCACCGGTGACCCTGTGTACCGGTGACCCTGTGCACCGGTGATGTGCAGCTCAGGCCTCCACTCAGCGCCCTTCCTCTGTGGCTGCCCACGGGCACAGCCTCTATTCAGAGCGAGGGCTCTCGTGCCACAGGCACTCACCAGGCGGCGCAGGCGTGATGGGTGGGCGCTGGGCCGGGCCGCATCCAGCCCCCCTCGCAGTGCCCAGCTGCCCGCTGGGGCCTGAGGGACGCGGCTTTCCCCCCAGACTCTCCACTCGCACGTGTTGCACGCACTGGTCGGTGACTTCTTGCTGTGAATCGTACCAAGTCGTTCAGTTAATCTCCATCCTAGGAGAAGTGCCCATCCCTCACTGCCGACCGCCACCACGGTCACCTTGGAAGTGCTCCCCTTGGGAAGCTGTGCGCCGACGCCAGCGCCCAGTCCGCCCTTCTGGAACGCCTTTTCTGGAACGGCCGTCAGGGCCGTCTGCTTACGTGGCAGCGCTGCACAAACACCTCCTGAGGTGGCATACCCTCAGCAATGCGGGACGGAGCGCTTCTGCTAGGGCCAGTTCGCGAAATGAGTGGCCGACTCGTACGCGCATTTTAATAAAACTCGTCGCTGAGTGTGCACTCGAGACTGCCAAGCACTTGTCATCACGAGGAAACACGCTGGAACCCTGCGTGGTGGCCAGGCTAACGGCACTGACCGTCGTGGGCATTTCACAGGGTGTGCAGATTCCGATGCCGCAAGAAGTCTCGTGCCACATGGGACGTTTCAGTCGACGACAGGCCGCACGTACAATGGTGGGTCCCTCAGGGGATAACGAAGCCATCGGCAAATGACATGATAGCGCGAAGGGTGCCGAATCACCAAGGCTGGGGTTCAGATGACAAACCGGCAAGCACCTTCGCCTGGGTGTGGACAAGGACGGCATTGGGGATGACAAGAGGGGGTTCCTGAGGGACTGACCAGTGAGGGGTTGTTGGGCGCAATGCTGAAGGACCGGCAGGAGCAAAGGAAGCTGCAGGAGAAGGTGACGAACCCCCAAGAAAATGTCCAGTAGGGGTTCAGACGGCGCTTTGCAGACCTCAGCAAGCTCCTAGAAAGTTTGAAAACGTGCACCCAACCCCGAAAGTTTTCATGAAGAGAGAGAAATGTTCACGGTGCATTATCTGCTTGTAAACACATCTGTGATGACAAAAGGAACAAATCAAGCAGAGCACCACGGTCGTATTTCTGGGAAGAGTGACATTTCCTCAGGAAGAGCCCCCAGGCAGGTCCTGCAGGGGGAGTCCCGAAGTCCAGAAGAAGGCACGGTTGTCATAGGAGATGACAGCTCCATGCATGCCAGTGTCCCGGAGACCTTCCCGTGGGACAAGACCTGGGGGTGGCAATGCCACCATCAGAAGAGCATAGGGGGTGTACGATTTTGTCATGGCCAACTTGGAAAATACAGTCTGCTACCTTTACTAATTATCGACGCAATTTAAACAGTGATGCTCCAGCATTCTTCCTAGTGACAACAATGACTCAGTTCAGAGCAGGTCCCCCGTCCTTCTGTACCAGCCCAGATGGGCTACGTTGGCCTGAAGTGGAAACCACCCCCCAAGTCTCAGTAGCCTAATGACAGGAGTCTCAGTGCCAGATGGTGGCTGTCTCCCCAGGGCGCCACCAGCTGGTGACTCTGCTCATGACACATGTCACACACAGGCAGGAGGGAAGACTGTGCTCCACATGGTCATGCAGGGACCCAGGTGGCACTGCCACCTTGCTGCTGCACCATGTCACCCCAGGGAAAGGAAGACCAGAGAGTCACACTGCCTTTATTTTTTTTGCCATACCTGGATGTAGCACACTACATGTCCACTCACATTCTGTGGGCCCAACCTAGTCACAGAGTCCCACCTAACTGCAAAGGGGCTGGGAAATGTAGCAGAGTGAGTGAGATTATGGGCGAGTGTCCCAGCCACCCCTTGTATGGCACCTAATGGCACCTGCAAGGCCACACGCGATGTGTCCTTTCACCTTGCCTCTCAAACCTTTCCTCCAGGTATCCGCATGGCTTACCTCTTCACCTCCTTCAGCTCATCACTGAGATGCCGCTGCCCCTGTGAAACCTCTCCTGATCACCCCACTTACAACTGCAGCGCACCCCTCATTCCTCTCCTTCACCACCTGCCCGCCCCTTTGGCCAAAGCATTTATTTATAATTTGTGACATACTGAGGTATCTGTCTTTCTCGGCCATTCTGTCAGCTCTGTGAGGGCATCCATCTATGTCTGCTTTGTGTAACGACGGAGCCTGAGTCCCTCGGACGGTGCCTGGCACGTCTTAGAGGCCACTTAACAAATATTTGTTGAAGGACTGAGTTTTTAAAAATACTTGCTGACGGCCAGGTTGTGGTAAGACTGCCACGGCGGTGCCTTCTTCGTGGGGCTGTCGATGGGTCCAACCCAGTTTTAAATAAACTTGTGATTTTGGAACAGCTTTCAATGCACGGAGAAGTGGCAAAAAGCACAGAGCGTTCCTGTGTGCCCCTCACCCCGCGTCCCTAAGGCTCGCGTCTCACGTGGCCATCGGTCAAAACGAAGAAAAGGACATGAGCGCGGTCCGTTCAGGAGACCCCAGGCTTGACGCGCTCTCACCCGTTTCCCAGCACAGTGCAGTTTCTGTCTCAGGGTCCAGTCCGAGGGACCACACTGTGTTTGGCACCCTGGACTTTCCTCTTGGAGAAAGAGGTTCTCTTGTGCTGCAAAGGCAACTTGACTTGCACACGTCCAGCCCACTGGCCGGGCGGGGCGCCCTGCTTTTCTCTCCCTTCCTGGGCCCTCTCGTCTCTGTTAGGGGTACAGATTCTCCGGAGGACACTAGGCCACATTTTAAACAATCACGTGTGACGTGCGTCGTTACCCTTTGCCGCAGTAACGTCTCTTCTAGAAATACAGTCCCAGGAAACGAACACAGGCCCCCAGATTGAGAGGTCCGAGACCCATCAGGATGGCCTCTTTCTAGAGGACAAATACGGGCAGAGGAAGCTCAGAAGCGGGATTTGTTGGGAGATACTGAGTTACCTGCACTCAGGGTTGTGAGGATGGACGTGGTGACACGCCGACCCCTCTGGGGGGTCCCGGTGCCAGAAACTGATGGCAGCCTGTCCAGGGAGCTGCCAGCCGGTGACTCAGCTCCAGTGGGCGTCGCTTCCGGGGTGCCGCCCTAAGTCACACGCCTCCGCAGGGTCTGCGCCAGCCGGTCCGAGTCGGGTGGGCGGGGCAGGCCGACTCCGCCCACCACTAACCCGCCAGTCACCGGGGGTGGGCGGGGCTTCCCGGAGGCGGAGACTCTGGGGGCAGCCCCGCGAAGGCTTGGCAACACCGCATCCCTTCTTGTACCAAAACGTAATGCTGGGAGCTCCCTGGTGGTGTAGTGGCTAAGGCTTCGGCGCTGTCAGCGCTGCGGCCTGGGTTCGATTCCCAGCCAGGGAGCTGCCCACACACAAAGAAACCCCAACAAACTTAATCCTTCCAGGTGGTCACTTCATGGTGGGCGGGGCAAGTAAGTCGCGGTCCATTCCGTTCACCGTGGGAAGGTCTCCGCAGCGTCCGGGGCGTAGTGCGAGCCTCACGACGCACGTGATCGGAAGACCATCCAAAGGCCACAGTGGTCCTCATGTTGTGACGGTATCGTCAATCAGGTTTACCTTTTCTTTTGCCTTTTTTTTTAAACTTCTGCCGTATTTTTTTCTTTTTCTTTTCTTTTTTTTGCTTTTTGGTATGTGGGTAGCTCCCTGGCTGGGAATCGAACCCAGGCCGCAGCACTGACAGCGCCAGCGCCGAAGCCTTAAGCCACTACACCATCAGGGAACTCCCCCTCTTCTGCTTTTTAAGTATTTTCTACAATGAGTCCGTATTGTAATCGGGAAAAAAACGCACTTCTTTTAAAGTGCATGTTCTGACCTAGCAATGTCTGTTCTAGCATTCTCTTCTGAGACAATTAAAAATGTCAATAAAGCTCTTGTGCACAAAGATTTCCATTGCAGTCTTGCTTATAATGGTGAAAATGGAAAAACACTATGGGCATGGGTGCTGGGAAGCACTTTTAAGGCTAAATGAATACAGCAGACCCCGGGTGAGCTCAGCGAGTCAATTCAGTAGTGCTGTCAGGTCACGCCACCGAAAGTCTGCCCTCCAGAGTCGGGCTGACCAGACATCCCGTTGAAGTGGGACAGGAAACAACAGTCCTGTCCTATTTGAAACGGGCCGTCCGGCCAGCCTGGTCTCACTGGGCTAAGTTCAAGGTGTCGGTAGGCTGACCCTAGGTACCCTCTGAAACAGGACAGTGCTGCTGTTTTCTGTCCCCTGTCAGCCCACCTAGAATCGTTCTTTTCCAAGTGTAAAGGGTGAGTTCTTAAAATGTTCTATCGGCCATGGACTGATGTTTCTGTAAAATACAGTAACAAGTAGCTACTTTTAGAAAAATGAAATGGAAAAGATCTATATAATGTAAATTTTTTTTTTTTTTTTGTATTTGATTCAGGGGTAAAAGGGCTGGACGTTTCTAAGGAACCGCTGGGGGGTCCCACTCCAGGCAGTACTTCGGCTGTGCAAGGGGCCTGCCATGCCTCCCTGTGGCTGGCCCCTCCGTCCTAGGGCCGAAGGGTGTGGTGGCTCGCCTTTCTGTAGGATAAGGTGAGCCCAGTATAATAAGAGCACAGAGAGATACTCCCCCCGCGGTGGCCCCCTCCGGGGGACCTCTGCCAGGTTTCTTCCCAACAACGCAAACCATGAACACCAGTACACACAGACGAGCTCACCCCCGCTGCTGGCTACATAATGTTCCCACGGGTGGCTGCTCCGCTAAGGTCACTGCCACTATGTTCTGGCGTTCTCAGCCCCTTATCCGGGTACATCCATGGGAAAACTTCCTTGCTCGGTGTGTCCAGTCACATTTAGAAACAGTTAACAGCTTTATTATTGAATTATAATGCACACCATAACATTCACCCCCTTAAAGTACACAATGGGTGGTTTTGACTGTATTTAGGGTTGTGCAGCCATCACCACGATCACAGGACATTGTCGTCACCCCCAGAGGAAAGCCCACACCCGTTAGCAATCACTGTCCACGCTGCCCCGCCCCCAGGCCCGGGTGACCACTAATCTATGTTACGTCCCTACGGATTTGCCTGTTCGGGCCATTTCACAGACATGCAATCCTGCGTGGCCTCACGTGTCCGGCTTTCACGTAGCTTGTGTCCAAGGTTCATCTGCGTCACAGCGTGTGCCAGTACGTCGTTTCTGTTGATGGCCGAGGACTCTTCCACTCTGGTGGACGCGTGGGTCATTTCCCCATCTTGGCTCTTATGGCTAGTGCTGCCGTGACCATGTGTGGACGCGTGCTTTCGCCTTGGATTTGTACACAGGAGCGGGGTTTGCTGGGTCACACAGTAACTGCACGTTTCCTCTTTTGAGGACCTGACAGACTGCTCTTTGCAGTGACCGCGCTGCTTACAACCTCCTCGCACCATGCGAGCTGAAGCTGCTCATCCTCGCCACCAGCTGTCACTGCTGTCTGCTGCGCGGGGTGGGGGGCGCTGCAGTTTGGATTTGCCTTTGCTAATGGCTAACGATTCTGAGCATTTCCGCCCCATGTGCTTAGCCAGTCAGATACCCTCCTTACAGAAACGGCATTGAAATTCTTCGCCAATTGGGTCGTAAGGGTCCTTTTTACATTTTGGATAGAAGTCCCTCATCGGAGTCACGATCTGTCGATGCTCCCTGCCATTCCGTGTGCCATCTCTTCACTTTCTAGAAGGCATTCCTTGAAGCACGAGTTTTTAACTTCGGTCGCGTCCCGCCAAACTTGTTTTTCTTCTGTTGCTTCTGCTTTTGGTGTCCCAGGAAACCACTGCCTAACCCAAAGCCGTGGAAACCTGAGCCTGTTTTCTTCTAAGAGGTTAAGTTGCAGCTCTTCCATGCAAGTCTGGGACCCACTCTCCTTCACGGGGTCTGACGTACGGAAGTCCGTACACGCTGTGAGGCTGGGGACCCCCTCACCCTTTCCCACGAGGCTGTCCGGCTGGCCCAGCACTGCGTGACGGTTCTCTCCCCACGGAGTGGCCCTGGCGTCATACTGCACTTCTGCCGAGGTGTCCTCCCGAGGCTGCACTGGGGTGTACCCCACTTCCCAGAGGAGCCAAAGGCCTGCACCTCAGATGGAGCACTGAAGGTTAGAAGGGACACTGGTGAACTGAGGCTCAGGAGGGACCATCACTCGGAGTGGAGGAGGGGGCGTGGGCTTGAAAGAGGGTGGGTTGGAGGAAGCGGAGATGTTCCTTTCCGAGGAGAATGCTGCGGAACGTGAACTGAGTGGCTGGGCCTGAGCCGAAAGCCACCCGGCCCCTTAGCAGCCGTCACCTTGGACTGCACCGACTACCTGCTTTGTCATGTTAGACAGACGGTGACCGCACACCTTTGCGCAGTTGCTGTGAGGAGCGAACAGCCCTCCCCCTAACAGGCCCAGTCACAGGAGCTGCTGTGACATTCCTGTATGAGGCCGAGATGTGCGGTCGTCACGGTGGGACCATGCAGGAATCCTGAGGTCTTCAGTGACGGATCGTGGGTGCAAACTTGGATGCCCTGGTCTGTGTCACTGTCACCCAGGGCAAGGCGGCACTTGAAGTCTTTGCTGTGGCATGTTAAGCGGGGAGAGGATGTGACTGAGATTGAATGTGACAGCAAGACAAATCCTGAGTGACAGGACAGAAAGGAGTGTGGGGGGGCAGCATTGGGCAGATCTGGGGAGCCCCAATAGGGGCTGCTGGGAGCTCAGATGCCCAGGCAGGTGTCCCCCTGTCCCATGCCCCAGACAGGGAGGGGTGGAGGGTACATCCTCTTTGGAAGGGGACTGAACCTGCAGGACCCAAGGGGCTGTGGCTCTGGCACCTATGGTGTCACCAGGCTGAGGAAAAGAAGCTGCTGGACATGAGTGCCAGGCAGAGGGGGACCCAGACTGGCTTCTCCTGGCTCAGTCCTCAGAGGGGTGAGGGAGACATGGAATCTGAACCTCAGGATCCCTCCCTCCTCTCTGTCCCCTGGGGAAGGAGGAGAGGCTTAACCGCCCGCCACATCTCATTAAGCGTTTAGGAGCTCGGCGCAGAGCCGTCCCACGCGGGAGGCGGGCGGCCGGGGTTGGCGCGGGCAGGCCTCCCCGCTCTGCTCTCCCCGGCAGGCTCTGCCCCAGGGCGCGGAGGCCGCGCCGCAGCACACGAAGTCAGACGTGGGGCACAGCTGCGTTTATTAACGTGGAGTCGGAAGGGCAGCCGGGACGGGAAGTCGGCAGATGTGGGGACAAGAGAGACAGCCACCCAGGGAAGAGTGCACACCTATGGGAACTGCTCAGGTGTGCCTGGGGCTGCGAGAGAAACGGGGCGCCTGCGCGTTGTGCAGTGAGGCCGAAGGCCCTGGCCCTTGCGCCCTGAACTACAAGGTACAAAGCTGGGCAGGGACATGAGCCTGATAAGGAAATGAGGACTCGGCGCTCGCAAAGGTGAAAGAATTTACGCCATGATTCAGGCTGGGGAGAGAATAAATACCGCGGTGACCCACAGATGTGACAGGCCAGGAACAAGGACTGGACCTGGGGTGAGGGTGGCGGCGGTGCTGCCCCTCCGGGCCGGCAGGGCAGGAAGCCCCGCCCCCACCCCGCGGACAGGGACGTGCGCAGAGTCCTGCAGCAGGGCGTGCAATATCGCGGTGACCACGTGGGGGCGGCAGCGGGCACCGAGCAGCGACCTTCCCAGGCCAAAGTGCAGGCTTCTAGCCCACCGAGCCCATGCCCTGCCACCCCGCTGGGAAACCGTGGGGTCCTGGGGCCTCAAAGCCACATAACCAGACGCTGGGGCAGGCCTGACTTAGCCAATCAGAGACCCTGCGCGCCTCCAGGCCGACAGACTGCTCCCAGCCCTGCCCAGTGCGCGCTCTGGGGCCTGCGGGCCGGGGGGCAGTGAGTTAGTGTGGGAGAAGCCCCCAGCGAGGTAACAAGGGGCAGGCAGCACCCACAGCCTGTCACTTCCGAAGGAACTTCTTGTTGAGGAGGAAGATGAGAAGGTTGACGTTGACCTTGGCCTTGTTGAAGAGCTTCATGACAGCCACGCCCTCGTACTGGAGCTGCAGGAGGTCCTGGGAGGGCAGCAAGAGGCAGGGAGAGGAGCTGGAGGGCTCTGCACTGCGCCCCTCGCTTCGCAGGCGAGGACACCGAGACCGGGGGATAGGGGCCTGACCAACATCGATTCAGGAAGAGCCAGTGCCTGAGGCCAGTTTTCTCAATCAAAAGGCAAAAGGAAAAAGATGTGGGTTTAAACCACCACCTCCCTGAGCACCAGCTAATGCTGTGGCTTCTCAGCCTTCAGCCACAGAGGCTGGGAAACAGGCACATGCTTCAGAGCTGGGGCAAGGACGAGAGGTGACGCTAAGGTCCCCAGTGTGACAGGGCTTCCCTGGGTCTGCCTGGGGCACAGAGGGGCGGGGGCTGCACAGACCTTGGGTTTCTCTTCGGGATCCCTACTGACTGCTGGCCGGGGACGGAGCTGGTGTCACCGGAGCTCCACCCGCTGTCTAGGTGAGCACACCCGCAGCCCCACAGGTGTGGAGGGCCCACGACAGTCCCCTCACCTGGTAGTGAAGCTGAAACCGCTCCATGTGCACACCCAGAAACTTGGTGTTGACTTCGAACTTTCCTGCCTCATCTCCAGGAGTGATGTCAAAGATCACGTTTCTGAAGCTGGCACAACAGCATTCAAAATGGGGACCTGACACCTCTTTCCGGGGACAAGCCCCAGTCTTCCACCCACTGCCGCGTGTCACCCATCGCCTAGCGTCCCTGCTATCACTCCCAGGGCCCAGGTCTCTGCCTCCCATCAACGCGGGCCTGCCAGGCCCTCCTCGCCTGTCTACCTCCAGGAAGCTTTCCCAGTGTCCTCTGCAGGAC
This sequence comes from Lyroderma lyra, assembly GCA_004026885.1. Classification (NCBI taxonomy): domain Eukaryota; kingdom Metazoa; phylum Chordata; class Mammalia; order Chiroptera; family Megadermatidae; genus Lyroderma; species Lyroderma lyra. The sequence goes on from PVJL010013308.1 coordinate 29,177, forward strand.
AGCTGGACCAGTGCCAGGCCACCCCCACTGCCCAGCACTGTCTGAGATGCCCGGTCCTCCCCAGTCTAACAGCTCCTTCAATGCAGGGGCCATGCTCCTCTGCTCCCGCCCGATGCTCGCTGCACCCCCAGGTAATGGGGCAGGAGGGGACACGTACTGAGAGCTGGGGAGGTCTTCAATTTCCACCAGGACACCCTTCTCCACGAGCTGGGCAGCGGTGTAGTGAAGGCAGGGCTGCTTCTGCCCTCTCCCAGAATTCCTGATTTAGAAAATAAGGGCCCGGGAATTCACCCAACACACTCCTGGACCAACAGCACTGTTCTGTGTGAGGCTGCTGGGGAGAGAACGGGACCCGAGGGCGACTTGTGACGGAGGGACATGAACAGACTGCACGCGAGCCCAAGGCCCGAGTGGGACGGAGCCATGTGGGGTGAGGGGCAAAGGCCCCGTAGGCAGGGGCATGCCCACCTGCAGCTGGGGGCCAGGTGGCCCAGGCAGGCCCGGATGTACTGGCTGTAGTAGTCACCCTGCTCCTCGTAGAAGGTGGCCTTGGCGTGCAGGCCCTGCAGCGTGGCCTGGAGCTTCAGCAGCTCTGCCTTCCGCCGCTGCCGGTGCCGGTGCTGGTTGCAGATGTCCTGGGAAGCAGGCCAGGGGACAGGCAGTGGGTCCCTCCTGTCCAGAGCCACTCACAGTGGGAGCTCAGGGAAGCAGGTAGGGGCTCCACGCGGTCTTCCCCAGAGTGACCCCCAGGACTCCATTGCCAACCCCCAAGGGACGTCCTGGCACAGGACACAGCTCCAAGGCTCCTTGCGTCTTCCTGGGACAGTTGCAGGAACCCCTCCTTCCGACTAATTTTAAGACCGTTCTTTCTTAAAGGACCCTTTGGAAGTCTCTTGGGGACAGTTTTGGGTGGGCACTCATCGGGGAGAGGCCCGCCCTTGAGGTGCCAATGCTACGTACACATGTACACGTACACGCACACACACACGTGTGCGTGCACACACGGACCCCAGGCCCGGCTGTCACCTTGGCCAGCTCGTCCACCAGCGCCTGGTAGCCGTCGCTGGCACTGACCACCCCCAGGCTCTCCAGCCGCCGCAGGTCTCGCAGGACGCGCTGCTGCTTCTCGGCCAGCGGCAGGAGGCCCCGCGCAGTCAGCGAGCGCGGTCGTCGCAGTGGCTCCAGGCTCTGGGCCTCCCGGGCCTGGCGTCGGCACATCAGCCTCCGGTGGGCAGCTTCCTGCGGGGCAGACGCCGGCTTGAGGGGTCTGCCAGCCTCAGCACTGGGCCCCCAGCGAGGGCAGGCCCGGGGCGCTCCTGGGCATCAGCGTCTGGGGCTGGGGGACGGGGGTGGCTTGGGAAGGACATCAAGGTGCAGCATCAGATGGAGGCCCCCCGAGTCGCCAAGGGCACAGTGGTCCAAGGGAGAGCAGGAAGGATTCCTGATGCTGGAGCTCTGCGATGGCCCCTGGGGACCTGGGGACACTTCCCTCCTGTCCTGTGTGTCGGGCTGTCCCCACCTCTCATCTGGGAAGCCCCTCGCTCCGTCTCCACTCCGGCGACCCGCCCTGTTCCTGGTCCCCAACACTCACCACCTCCTCCTGCTGCCAGGCCTTTGAGCCCTACTCTCTAAGTGCCAGCCCCTGGGTGCCCTTCAAGGCAGCACCAGCCTGCACCCCACAACGCCTCACCCGGTATCCAGGTGAGTGTCGTTTTAGTGGGGAGCAGGAAGGAGCTCCCCGAGCTCCCACAGCTAAGGCCACTCTCAGCCAGTGTGTATCTGGGGTCAAGGGCACCGGTGGGCTGGCCCAGCCTCTCACCTGCTCTCTGGAGGCCGGGAGGGACAGCATCTCCTGGAGGCAGTCCCCAGGCTGGAACTGCATGATGTCAGCCAGCAGCTGCTTGGTGCTGCAGGGGGGCAGTGACAGGGGACAGCTGAGGGACAGAGGAGGGCCTGGGCCGGGGCTGCCAGAGAGCTAAGGGGGCCCGTCCAGAATCATGGCCGCCAGGGACGCGGAGGCAGGCGAACGAGGATGTGTGAGGGGAGTGTGACCTGGCAGGGGGACCTGATGTGGAGAGAGCCACCGCGGTGACAGTGCTCTCACACCGTGGGTCCTCTGCCTACAGCGCCCCCCACACCGTCTTCCTTCCAGTCCTCTGTGAAGCGTTCTGAACCCCAGGGGTGCCTCCCCTCAGCTCTCAGCGCACTGACCCCTCCCAGGTGGCCCTGGCCATGTGTTCACCCTGTGCCCGCCCGCTGGAGGCCTTGGATGGCAGGGTCACGCCAAGCCCCAGCTCCCCCGTCTCCTGGGTGAGCAGGGAGCCACGCTGCTGGCAGGGAGGTGGCCACACGGCCGCCCTCTACCCGGGTGACCAGCTAGCCCTTCCGGGTCTGCTCTCACTTCTGCAGACCTGGAAAGCCCAGCTCCCGCCTGTCACCCCACAACACGAGCCGCCCCTACGGGCGCTGCACTGGGTCAGCCACAAGCCAGTCTCTCGGCGAATGCAAGCAGCTGTCACTAAGGTTACGTGACGACCCATAAAACGGTGTGTGGGAAACACGTGACAAGCACGCCGATGCCAGCACCCCAGCTCTTCCCCTGCCTCTGGATCGGCTCAGAAGCCGAGGTGGCCAGGAGGGAGCCGCGGGGACAGCAGCTGGGGGGCGCTTTCTGAAGCAGGCGGGCGGCCACTTCAGGGTGGGACCACGTGACTGGCCCGGGGGCTCCGAGGCCGCTGTCACCCACCTGAGAAGCAGGCTCTGGGCGCTGCTGTCGCCCGCGCCCGTCTCCAGCCCTTCAAACTTGTTGGTGAGCGTCAGGGACACTTCCAGCTTGCTTAGCTCTGCACTCACATCCGCAGCGACGTTCTCCCCTGAGGCAGGGTGACCAATGAGAGAGAAGCATGCACCTCACATGGCAGGTGGGGGCGGGGCACATACACTACCCCAGGTACCTCTTCCAGAAGCTTCTACACACTGCCCTGCACCCTCACCCGAGGAACCCAAAGAACGGCTGTACCCTCAGGTCCCTGGGCACGCCGTCCCAGCAGGCTCAGCTGGGGCCCTGAAGACCGGGGCTGTGCCTCCTGGAGCCCCCCACTCTCTCAGACCTGTCATCACCTCCATCCTGCCTATGCACCCCGGAAACTCGCTTCCTCCCAATCCTTAGCTCCTGACACCCTCTCTCACTAGGGAAACCCTGAGATCCCAAACAGGCCAGTACCCCCCATGTCTGTGTCACGCTATCTCCCCCATGTCTCTCCACTGTCCCCTGTGGACCAGAGGGAGAGGGAGGGCGCCGTGGAGCCAGCTTCCTGAAGCACCTCCCAGGCTGAACACACGTTTGGCAGGGCCCGTGCACGGCCGCAGCACGCACCCACAAGGTCAGCGACGGTGGGCAGCTCCCCGAGGTCCTCCAGGAGCTCGTGCAGGGGGTCGCGGTGGTCTGGGGCGATGGAGTCCTGGTGCTCCAGCAGGAGCTGCAGGGAGGAGAGAGGGAGGATGCAGGGGGGACTTCCTGCCTGGCGTCAGCGCCCTGCCCAGGATGTCAGACCCCCGCAGTCCCTCTCAGGACCCCCGCAACCCCGCCCAGGGCCCCCGCAGCCCCGCCCAGGGCCCCCGCAGCCCACCCCCCGCCCATGACATCAGAGCCCCGCCCAGGCCCCCGCAGCCCCGCCCAGGGCCCTGCAGCCCACCCCCCGCCCATGACGTC
>PVJL010013309.1:7120-32977 GCA_004026885.1 Lyroderma lyra
TTTTTTTTTTTTTTTTTTTTTTTTTTTTTTTTTGTATGTGGGTATTTCCCTAGCTGGGAATCGAACCCAGGCCACAGCGTTGACAGCGTTGATAGCGTCAGCGCTGAAACTTTAAGCCACTACACCACCAGGGAACTCCCGGAATCTTTTCTTAAAGTCTATACAAGTCACAGTTTGTACAGATAATAGGTCAAAGCAGAGGTTCCCAAACTTTCTTTGCTCCCAGTGCCTTTAGTGTCTTGATGATTTCTTTTCTTTTCTTTTCTTTTTTTTTTTTAGATGCTCCTAGACCAAAAGGAAAGGCAAAGAGTTCCATTTATTAATAGTTAGTTCTAAACAACTTAATAAATATTCAAATCCTAACAACTTAATAACCATTTGAATAAATAATACACATATATTAAAAGAAAAAAACATTTTAATTTCATTTTTAAATAGCCATAGTTACTTACTAATGGGATGTATGTATCTATTGAGCACTGCACATCTTAAATTTTGGTATCACTGTCACTCTCATTTTGCTTTCCACACGAACTTTCACACAGTACTTGATTTTTTTATCCCAGCAACCACTGAAAACCCAGTTTCACAAATATAGGACATTTCAAATGAAATAAAGTGATTTATTGTTAAAAATAGTCCATGCAATCTCTGCCAGGTGTCAGGGGTTGCTATGTTTTCCTCAAGAATTGAAAACGTCCCACTGTGCTCTGTGAATTCACTGCAGTGTCCCAGATCCCCTTGGGCAACATTTAGAAACCATGGGGTTAAAGAGATAAAAAAAAATGCATCATAATAATAATGTCAACTGCTGACTCACGAAAAAGAGCACCAACATCAAACAAAACCGCATTTATTCTTAACACGTTAAGGGAGATCAATAAGCTTGTTGAAGTTTTAGTAATATTTCTGAGGGGGGAGGTGAAGGCCAGGATACTTATGAGATTTTTGGAGTCTGGTTTAAGAACGATTTTGAATGCAGCAACCTGATTGGGATTCAACAAAGTGCTTGAGATAATATAATACTAGTTTATTAATAACATCAGTGGCCACAGTGAGGCAAGGATTTGAGGGAGTACAGAAAATCATTTGATAAGCCCAGGTGAGTGTCTATTGTCCTGAGAAGAGAAGGGAGGTAACTAGGGCCTGTTGAAAGTTTCAGTATATGGAATTAGTGGAAATTACTGAAATAAAAAATAGTTATTTGCACCTTCATCTGCTTGGACAAGAGTTATTTGGAAGAGTGAAACCATGTTAATGCAGACATTAGACTGTGTATTTTGGTTCTCAATAATAATGGTAAAGATTAGCAATAGCTCACATTTATTGAGACTTTTTCTTACTAGCCATGATTCTCAGCACTTTGTGTGTATTCTATTTTAAAATATTCTCAATAATTTTGTAAGGTAGGGATTATTATCCCCATTTTTACAGAAAAAGGATATAAAAGAAAGATAGAACAGTTAATTGAATTTGCTTATGGTCATGGAACAATGAGAAGACAGAGCATGTGTTCTTTTTGGTTTTGTTTTAAATAGGGAAAAGGCATTAGCAAGTCCCATGCAAGTAATTCACAGTTTTGTGTATTGAATATTTATTTTCCAAGTATGTTTTAATCATTCATACTCCTCCTCCTGTGGCCTTATAATGGTCTGTGGGCCTCCCTACCCATTAATAGAGGGACTCCTCTGGCTTTGGATACAACGTGTTGTAGCTTTCCTGTTTACTAATCCTGGTTGTTAGTGACCAGCTGCCCTGGAGTTGACCTCAGCCCTCACACTGCTGCTGACTCTGGGAGAAAGCCAGAATGGCATCAAAGCCTTAACATAGAGAAGAGGCCTTCATTTGAACAGTACAGCAGCAGTGCAGGGAGGGTATCCTTCTTTATGGCATATTGGTTGTTAGTTATTGAGTCATGTTATAGATTGTGACTTCATTCTGTAAAAACAATTTAACATGATTTGCATCCTTGCTAGCTTAAAAAGTATTTTACTTTAGGTATCAGTATTATGTAGTAAAAGAGCAATGGATTTTGATACAAAAGTTCAGGCTCTTCCATTTCTAAACCATATTACCTTAAGCAAGTTATCTAATATCTATGAACTTCAGGTTCTTCTTTAGGAAGTTATGGTGCATATGTATTTCACAGGGTTGTTAGAAAGTTCCTATAAGGTAATGTCAAAGTATATTACAGAAGTTTTTAGCATAATAGAGTATTATACATATATTAATAATTACCATTGTTGTTATTATTTATGTAGTTCTGTGAAAGACTGTTACATACAGTCAATTACTAGATAGTCCTAAAATTCTATTTCATGTTCCTTTATGCTAACACATTTATTACTTGAAGCACAGGAGTTCATATGAATCATTTTCTGATTCTGGGCATGTTGTCGTCTAATGCCCCAGCAGCTCATTTGCAATAGACTAAAGATTTCTAAGCATAATTGCACACTGGATTTATAATTATTTCTTGAAGCTATATTTTGAGTTAGTAATTTAATTTTCATGCAAGCTTTTAACTGTAGGATTTATATTATATGTGTCCACTTAAACACACACCCACAGACACACTCACACCATCACAGAATTGCCCACATTCTGAAATTCAGCTATAGAATCCTTCCTCACTTCAAGGGCAAACCTGAAGAGGTCTTTCAGGACCAGATATTCTCTGAGGAAGAATCTTACTCTTTGATCTTCTTTTAGTCCTTCAAGATTTACAGCTTTTATGCACAACAAAATAAATTCTGGAGGTAAAGGAGGAGATGAAGCAAAATATAAGAAAAGCAATACTTTTGGTCCTTCCAAATTACTAAACTCCACTAAATTTATTAAGCATTTTTAAAAGGTGAAGTTATCATTCTTATTTATCAAATCAATTTATACTTTCTTATTTTATTCCATAGATTCTGACCATGAGTCTAAAGACCCAGAATATATAAATTAAGGTTCCCCTTTAGAGTTTCTCTTATTCAGTGTAACAGGACACTTAATTTGCAATGTGACCCTAGTCTTCCATTTATATCATTAATTATAATATTTGTATGCTAGTGGTCAGTCGGTCTTAGAATAAATAAAGTAATAATCATGCCTTTGTATATAGTGATTTATTTTCTTTTTATAAAGAGGAAAAAAGAGCTCAGTTAGGAGGATACAGGATTTTCCTGCATAGCCAAGAATAGAAGGGTAGTGCGGGCATTGTGACAGGAAGTAGAACGAAATTCACCGGTACCTGGGGCAGATTTCCGTAGCGTGTGCCTCTCTCTGATAATACATGGGACCATTTCTAGGCAACTCTGATTGTCTTTTTCTTACTAAAGAACAATTTCCTATACTCATACCTCTCTGTCATGGCTTCCTCAGAGTGGAATCTTCTACCCTAGAATTCCACATCATGTGACAAAGAAGCAACCAACACTAACTGATCTTTAGGCTCTTCGATCCTGTTCCAAACTCCTAGGAAAGAAACTCTCTTTGACCCAGCCCAGTCTCTTGATTAGAAGTCCTTGTGTGAACTGCTGAATTAGGATCCGAAGTACAAACATGACTGTAGAGGCAGGTGATGGCTATGGCAGGATAATCACCTCCAAATCACAATAACATAAAAAAGGTGTTTTTCAATGTGAAAATTAAAAACAAAAAAACATTTTAATCATAGAAACACTTTACTGTTACCACAGGAATATTAGCATGCAAAAAATCAGGTTTACAAAAATCTGGTTTTAGTTTATGTTTTAGTTTTATGTAATGACAAAGGCTGTAAACATTGTTTTAGCCAATCCTCTATTGTGCTTGGAATAGTTATTTAAAGGAGTTATATGGGTAAATCCTTTTAAAAACAACCAATCAACATGCCTTTATGGAGCATACTAGCTATTATACTAGCTAAAAATTACTAAAAGAAACAGACAATGCAGGGAGGAATAGAAAACACTTGAACAAAAGCAATCTTTGTAATTGAAATCCTCAGAATAATGAAAAGCATGCATTCAATACAAACAAAACACCAAAGTAAGAATATGATGCTTATGTAAAATAACAGAAAAAGTTCCTGGTATTAAATAGGATCAGTTAGAAAAATCCAATAGAAATTGAGAAAATCCCTGAAAAACAAAACAAAACAAAAACCACAACCAGTCAAAACATAAAGAAATGGAAGACAGAAGAAAAGAGATAATTAAAAAAAAAAAAAAGAAGAAGAAGAAAATGATCAATTTAGGAGTCCCAGCATTCAACTCATAGATATTGCATTAAAAGAGAGTAGAGAAAGCAGAGGTTAGGAAATTGCTCAAGAAACAGAACATAAAAACTATTTCCAGAACTGAAATACAAGGGCCTCTAGTTTGAAAGAGCCTAGCAAGAAAGGACTCACATTAAAGCACACTTTTGTGAACTTTGAGAACCTTTGGAAAAAGCAGAGGACCCTCAAAATTTCAAAAAATAATTAGAGTGAAAAAAGAAAAAAAGGAACACATTTACCTACAAAAACTCTAGATTCAGAATATCTTTAAAATGGTCAAAAGCAACACTAAAGTTAAAATATTATGTAAAGATAACTTAAAATTCAAAAGGAATGTAGTTTCCAACTTAGAATGATATACTTGGTCAAACTACGATTTATTCAAGTATTTGTATAGAATAAATCTATTAAAAGAACACAAAAAAAATCAGTCTTAATGCTGTGTTCTTTTGTCCCTGCAGCATAAGCTATGATTGACAAAAAATTTATGTGTATGTGTGTGTGTGTGTGTGTGTGTGTGTGTGTGTGTGTATACATATATATACACACACATCTGAGAGACAATGATACCTGTGGCAGACTGCTCCACAGAAGGGGCAGAACCATGTTTGTGACTGATTCCTTGGTATAAGCTGAGTAGTCTGGAAAAATTCTGCAGATCTTCTGTTCTTTTACTTCCTCAGCTGTCCTGGTATCCTATTTTCCTTTTCCTGTCTTATTTTTTTATCTTTTTTTCTCTCAAGATGAACAAGTATTTCAGGACTCTATGTAATCTGTATATCATATTTAATGCTCAGATAAAGTTTCCCTTCACTTAAGGCTGCAAAGAAATTACACTTGTAAGATTGTGTATTTTGAGCCAAATTATACAGTGAATGTCATTTCTTAAAGAAACAAAGCTTGAGAAGTTAATGTAAATCTTTCTGAGCTAACAGCTAAATAGTTATTTGGAGGGCTCTGAAAATTTTTCTTTTCCTTGTTCAGGTGAAAGCCTATTAAAGAGATTAATAAACAGTGGTGAATATTATTCTATTCAGAAGATTTATTCAATTACACTTCATTTTTCTTTCTTTCCACCTGGCTGAGCTGGCAACTTTTTAATTTACTTTTCTGAGTCTAAGTATGCAATGCACAAGAAGGCACAACTTAGTAGAGGAAAAGAAGAGAAATACCTAAAAGATAGTTATGAACATTCACAAAGTTAAAACTGAGCTAATAGTTTTGACTGTTGAAAATGTGTATGTGTGTGTGTGTGTGTGTGTGTGTGTGTGTGTGTGTGTTGGGTTTGTATATGTGTCATTTACATATGATGTGAGGTGTGGCATGGAGTTGAGTGTCATTTGAATGCTGAATCTTCCATTGGCCTTGTACTATCTCACCAATTTTTATCTTTGACTGCAGATGGTTTAGGTCTCTGCCTTTCAAATTCCTTGATCAGTGTATCTCAGAAGCTCTTCCTCAAAATTTTTCTATTTTGTTCATTGTCTTTGTCATTAGTGCAGATAGTGTCATGTTTCCAATGCTAACACATCTTTCAAATGCTCAACTTTAGCGTTGGTTTACATTGCAGTACTTGAAATATAATTGTTATATTATGAAAGAAAGAGGTACCAAATTATAATTTTAAAGATTTACTAGAAGATATACACAACAATTTATGCAATTCATTATAATTATAGGCTTAGTGAAAGAAATTATTGGAAGAAGAAAGTAAATATATAAGAAGAGATTATAAGGGACAGTTGGTGACAAAGATAAAAGCTGAACTCAACAAGGATTGACTTTGAATAAAGAATAGAAACAAATGTTACTCTTACAGAGAAGGAAGGTGTGAAAGAACAGTTGTATTTCAAGAGAAAATTTAAAATATACAGCAACTGAGTAGAAGAAGTTCATGTTTATGACTTTTATCTAATCATAATCATCCCCTCCTTTTCCCCAAACATTGTTATTACTCTGTCAACCTGATTACTTTCTTCTTAATGTCTACTACTATCTGAAATTACTTTGTTCTGAATATTTCTTTTGTTGTTTAATATTCTTCAGCACCTGTAGAATGTAAACTCCATGATTAGAAAAGAGTCTTGTTCATTCTGCATACCTAGCCTGTGCCTGGCATATAGTAGGGGCTCAATAAATATTTAAATGAATGAACATTGTCAATAAACCTTCATATGAGAGTAAGTAGAGTATGTTGGAAGACTAAAAAGCTTTGGAACATACACTGTGGTGAATGAGCTACCTAATATACATAGTATTAATTATAACTATTATTTATTGAATACCTATTATGTATTATGAACTAGACAAAGCAATTTAAATATACTAAGTATAATTTTCACAATAACCTATGAGAAAACTGTTACTATGCCTAATTTAAAATGAGAAAACTGAAGCCTGAAATATTTGTTTGACGTTAGGAAGTTAGCCACGTACTGATTTTTATTCAGTTAGGACTAAGTAAACAGATTTTGACAAGTATTTACTACTCATTTTTTGCTGAAAACATAAACTTTTAAAGGATCTACTTGCATAGTAAAAATGGTTTATTTACTTCAGACAATCTACAAGCTGAAGTGTGGAAAACAATCTTCCCAGGATTTCAGTTAAGCATAGGTCAGGACTTGGTGGAAGACGTGCAGACCATGTGAAAGGGTCAGAATCTCAAGGATGACTGCAAATAGTCACAGTGACTGGACCTTGGGTCCAGACCAAGTAGGAAGCAAACAAACCTAGGAAATGATGAATAGACTGGTGCTCATTGAGACTATTTCAGTGGGAAGGAATGATCAAGTGAGTTAACTCATTGTTTCCTCACATCTTACTGCCTTTCTAGCTTGACTTTAATCTTTACTACCTTACTGAAACAATGCTTTCATTATTTCGATTATTACATTACGATAATTTTCTCATACTTAGCTTCTTTTTTGTCATCTTCATATGACCTCTCTCTACAGCATTAAACCCTCTTGATTGTACACTTCTAGAAAGTGTTCCCTTGATATCTGTGATGCTGTATTCTATTGACTTAGCTCCTATTTCTGACTACTCTTTTCACCTTAGCCTTTCTTTATTTATCTCCCATTAACATGTAAGCCTTCTACAAGATTACTGCTGATTCTATGCTCATTTTCTGGCAGTTAGCTTTTCTCAAGAAGTTACCATGTCAGACATCATTCCTCCAATAACTCAGTGCCAGTAAACATCTCCTTATGGATATCCTGCTAATAATTAAACTCAATATAACCCAAATCTGTTTTTCTCTTTACTTTTATGTTCCCATCTCCCAAGCCAGCTCCCTCTGCATACACTGAGTTGATGATTCTCTTGATAATATAGGGCAAGTACAGACACATTTTTTTCTTTTCTCTCCTTGCCTATCCAATCTCTCACAGAGATCATGTGGGTCTTCCTTTGAGGTGTCTTCTCATATGTATTTTTCTTCTGTTTTTAAGACTACCTATCTTGTATTACTACATGACCTCCTAACTCATCTCCTTGTTTCTAAAGTTTTTCCTTTGTAATCCATTATTCTCTCCATAGACACCTTGAAGCTTCTTTCTTATAAACATCAATCTTAATTAAATGCTTTGCATTGCCTACTAGATAAAAATTCAGGACCTTAAACTAATTTTCTATGGCTTTCCTTTCCAAGGTCATTTTTCTCCACTACACTTTTGTCCTAGACACTCCTTTCATACCCTCCATCCAATATTCCATATTTAGTCTTTAAAATGTCTTATATTTTTCTTTAACTGAGCACTTGCTCTTTAGTTTCCTTTCATTGTATTGTTCCTAGACTTGCCCTGTGCAACGTCACTGCGCATTATTCCAGACTCAGCTTGTTAATCACTTCTTCCCTGAAGCCTCTCCACCCCCATTCCTATCAGTGATATCACTACCCTGTACAGGTGCCATGGCATTTAGTTTATAAATTTCATTGTGCTTGTATCAGACAGGTATGCAGTTTAGTGATGAAAAAGACAGCAGGCTGAGGAATCAGACTTACTTGCTTTGTGGCCTCTGGCAAATCACTTGATCTCTCTTAGTCCCTTTATCTGTAAAAATAAGACTATTAGCAGTTATTTCTTTGAGTAAGTAATGCATGCAACACTCTTAAAGAGTTTTCTAGGTTACTAAGTATTGAATCAATGCTATTTATCATCATCACCATCACCACCATCATCATTATCCTTGTTTTACAGCCGTGTGAATAGATGAGCATCTGTGTTTCCACATAGTCTTTGAGTTCCTTGAGGGTAGAGAAAGTATCTTCTTTAAGTTGTGTTCTAACTCATAACACAGAAACATGAGACAAACATTTCTAAGAAGTTTAATTGAAATTATAAAAGGAAGGCTCTCAAAGAACAGCTACTTTGAATTTTATCTACGTGACATTTTAATCCATTATGCTGACAATTTAGATGACAGGCAAAAAGTTATATTCCATGATCAGAAGTTGAGAGGTTGTGGAGTTAATGGTTCAGAAACATGCTTGATTTTTAAGGATAAAACATCTAGGTATTAGGAATTTGTATTTGATAAATACATCCAATGCCCTCTTTCTTTCTGCAAAAAATAGTTCATAAATTTGAATGTGTGAAAGTTTTTGCTTCACTTGAGTTAAGAACTATAATATGTTACAAAGATATGTTAAAAAGTAACTTCCCCTTAAGATATAAAACTTTGGATGCTGGTATGCTTTCTTTGGCATATCCAAAATGCCATCAAAGCCAAACATAGTCTGGGCATAGATAAATAGTGAAATGGACTCATATTAAAACAGTTTTGTGATCCTTTTGTTATAGCTATTTTTAGGAATTTTATGATTCAAATGCTACTGCAAATGAAGGTGACTGTCATTTTTTTTTTTTACTACCAGTGTATAAAAATGCAATTAATTTTTTATATTAACATTATATCTTGTACTCTTCCAAAACCAACATTACTTTTAGTACTTGTTTTTGTATGGTTTTTGTACCATGGGAACCATACCATTTTTTTCCTCTATTCCTTTTTTTTTTTCCTATTTGTATATATTGGATATTAATCCTTTTTCAGATATATGATTGGAAAATATTTTCTCTTATTCCATAGTTGGTTTTTTATTTTGTTGATTTTTTTGTTGCTGTGCAAAAGCTTTTTAGATTGATATAGTGCCACTTGTTTAGATTTGCTTTTGTTTCTTGTGCTTTTGACATCATATCCAACAATTCATTGCCAAGACCAATGTCAAGGAGACTTTTCCCTTTGTTTTCTTTTAGGAGTTTTATGGTTTCAGGTCTTACACTTCAGTCTTTATTTCGAGTTAATGTTTGTGGGTGGTGTAAGATACGTGTCCGATTTCTATTTTTAGTTTTTTAATATGAATATCCAGTTTTCCCAATTCCATACTTTGAAGAGACTATCTTTTTCTCCATTGAGTTCCCTTGGTTATTGTGTCAAACGTTAGTTGACCATATATGAGTGGGTTTATTTCTGGGTTTTCTATTTGGTTCTATTGATCTATGTGTCTGTTTTTATGCTAATACCATACTGTTTTGATTGCTACAGCTTTGTAGTATATAGTTTGAAGCAGGGACTATAATGACTCCAGTATTTTTCTTCTTTCTCCAAATTGCTTTAGCTATATGAGGTCTTTTGTAGTTTCATACAAATTTTAGGATTTTTTTTGCAAAAAAATGCCACTGGAATTTTTATAAGAATTACATTGAATTTATAGATGGCTTTGAATAGTATGGTCTTTTAACAATATTGATTCTTCTAACTAATGAACACAAGGTATTCCATTTATTTGTGTCTTCTTCATTTCCTTAAAGTCTTATATTTTTCATTGTATATATATATTTTTTTGAGATGAAACACATAGTTTATTGAAAGAAAAAGAGGTAGTTGCAGGCCCGAGCAAGAAAGAGAGTGGCTCAAGGGCCTTGAATGGCAAGGGGAAAGTACCTTCTTAAGAGGTAGGAGCAGGCTGGAGCATGAAAATGGCCTCATTGTATAATTCTTTCACTTCTCTTATTAAACTTATTTCTAAGAATTTTATTCTATTTAATGCTATTGTAAATAAGAAGGTTTTCTTTATTTCTTTTTCAATTAGCAATAACCATGCCTCGGATAAACCTCAAGGGCTACGATATTGCCAATGTGCAAAGCTTATTTCTTTTTCAGATAGTTTGTTGATAGTGTATAAAATGCAACTGATGTTTGTATGTATCCTACACCCTTAGTAAATTTATTAGTTTTAACAGTTTTTTGGTGGAGTCTTTAGGGTTTTTAATGTATAACATTTTGTCATCTGCAAACATGCACAATTTTACTTCTTCCTTTTGAATTTGGTAGTCTTTTCTTCCTACCTCCTTCCCTCCCTTCCTCTTTCCTTCCTTCCTTCCTTTTTTCTTTGTGATTTTCTTTTTTAGCTCATCAGTTAGTTGGTGTTAGTGTATTTTATGTGTGACTCAAGACAATTCTTCTTCCAGTGTGACCCAGGGAAGCCAAAACATTCGATATCTCTCCTTTAAACCTTTCATCACTCAGTTATGGCATTCACTCACTGTGAATGGCATTTAGGTTTTAAGCTTAAGTATCTCATGACCAGAACCCATTCCTTGATGATTTTACCACCATAAATGTAATTCTTAGATCTCTGAGGTGAGAGAGAGAGAGAGAGAGAGAGAGAGAAAGAGAGAGAGAGAGCTTTTCTCATGAAGGCGCAATTTCAGTATTTCCTTTGGTACTTCTTCATATGAAAGCACAGTGGAACTTGTTGTTCTGGCTTGGGAAACATTACTTAAAAGTTGGTCTAAATTCTGTATCATATTATATTTTTGGTGTAATCAATTCTTTTATATAGGTGATATATCAGTGATTTATTCAATGCTGTAATAATGAGGTGGACTGGCTACATCAGAGTACTATAATGGTTTTCATTTTCATTTAAAAATATTTCTTTTGTGTATGTATCAAAAGGAAAGAAAAAAAAAAAAAGGAAAGAGCCTCCATATATAAAAGCTGTTAGAATGACAACCTCTTACTTTTGGTTAGTGTTTTAGAGTTTGTAAAGTAATATTACATTAATTGCCTCTTGATCCTTTCAATAACTATGTGAAACATACAGGGGAAGTATTATTATATGTAGATGAGGAAATTGTAGCACAAGATGATTTAATTGACTAGCCAAGATCACATGACTAAGAAATGACAGCCAACACAAGCAGATATGCCTCCAAACACTAATCCAGTGCTCTTCCAATTATGTTACTCTGCCTTTTTAAAGAATTTTTAAAAAATTTAAAAAGATTCCAAAAGTTAAAGATTGAATAAAACTGTTTTTTATAAAAATATCCGTATAGTTGATTAAACTGTGATAAGACAGAAAATATGATTTATAATTAACCTGTTCATGACATTTTTATCATGCACCTACCATGTGTAAGACACTGAGTGAGGTACTGGAAGTACAATAGAGTACAAGGCAGGTAGGGTTCTTGGTCTGTAAAACCAGCAGTTTAGTAAGAAGACAATCATTATGCACATAATCAAACAAATGGCTATGTAAATGTGACTGAGATAACAGACTGGAGGCTTGCAAGGCATTTCCTTAGGAGTGGGAATGACATTTAAGTAGAGGCCTGTTAGAGAGAAAATAAGCCAGACACAGGAAGGGCTGAGGAGAGAGTCTCTTTATTTGGAACACATATCAATTTAACTTAATCGTCTTAAATTAAAACAAAAATAAAAATTGAGTTCTTTCCACAACTTTTTGTCTACATTCAGATTCTGACAGCAGGGAGAAGGAGGGTAGGAGGAAAAAGAAAAGAGAGTCTTCTTTAAATGAGTTGATCCTTGATAATTAATTACCACAGCTTCTTCGTTCTTATTATAATTTAGCTGAAACTTTGAATAAAAACACCCCACAAGATTCAGGGATTTCTAATAGGATATTGTGTCACTATGAAAGTGATTAGTTAGAGGTCCAAACTTAATTGTCTTAATAAGCCACTTAATCATTCATGACAGACAAAAGAAGCCACAAAGGACCGGAGTTGTAATGCTTTTCAGTTTTAAGTTTTTGAAAGCTCATTAGAAAAGCAGGAGATTGAGGAGCAAGCTGTAAAATTATTTTATCCGGAGGTCCCAGTTGTTGTTATGCTACATTTGTGAAGTTGCTTTTTATTAATCCTTCTTGGTAGAGTGAGGAAGATTTTGAAGGGTCCCAATACAGAGATAATAATAGGCACCATCACAACAAAACAGAACTAACCAGAAATTACTTTGCAAATAAGATTTTGACCATGAGAGACTAAATAGCTTTCACATAAGTAAAACAATAAATAGAGCCCAGACCTTGATTAACTGGAAGCTTAGGGAATGAAGTTTTTGGTCAATTACTTAAAATATTTTAAAATAAGCTCACCTTTTTAAAAGGACTTTTTAAATGCTTGTGTTATTTCTGATTGTTAGAATGTGTGCTTGTGTTGGAAAGCTGGAAAATAAAAAAAAAATTTAAGTGTCATAGAGCAAAACATATTAGTGATTAAAGTAATTCAATAGTCAGGTACCAATTATATTTTAATATGCATGTATTTCCTTCAGGTCTTTTAATAATGTGTACACATAGTTAAATACATGAAAAATATTGGCACAGTATTGCATATAACATTTCAGATTTTGGTCAATTAATTATGAAAATTTTTACATAATATTAAATATTTTTGAATTGATTTTAAAATTTTTATTTCTGTATACTATTTTAAACAGGTAGATGTGACACATTATTTAACCATTTTTCTAATGCTAGATATCTTGGATGTACCTTTTTATTTCTTTGACATTTATAAATAATGCTTGAGTAAATATCCTTGCTCAAGGTTCTGATTTATTTTTTTGCATAGATTCCTATAAAGGAATGTTAAAACTTATTTTAATAGCTACAATTAAAGATTATAAATGTTTAAAATATATTTACATGTATTAAAAAATTGCATGCTTTTATGCTTTGTTTAGTATTTTTTTTTTTTTTTTTGGTAATAGTTTCTACAAAACTTACGTTTATTTCTTTTAACATCTAACAATATTGAATGAAAGTGCTCACTTCACTATGTCTTATAAACCTTGAAAACTATTATACTTATTAAATAATTGTATCACTATGGTGGACTGAGATGATATCTTTGCATTTCTCTTTGCCTAAAGTCCTTAAACTTGCTGAAAATTTATTTTAAAAAATTTTAGCCTATAGCAGCACTGATGTAAAAGAAAGGAAGCCATTAGCAGACAAGATATTGGTAGGAATTCCTGAAAATAAGAAAGCAGGTGACATTGGGATCTCAGAGAAACAAAAGAAGAGGAAAACACAGCCCAAAACAAGTGGGAAAATGATTACAGAAGCAGAAGCGATTTCAGGAATATTTCAACTTAGAGTCAACACATACAAAGACAAGGGCTGTGTTAAGGAGGAGTTACATGCATCAAAGATTGCTGGTATGTTGGTACTCACATCCCTTGGAATTATCCATAAGTGAACAAATGTGTCTGGAATGAGCACTTAGAAGGAGTGCTTTTGGTCTGAGAGAGAAAAGGAAAGAAAGAAACGTGTTCTTATTAGGGAAACAAGTTAAATTGCTCCCCATGTTCTACCATAGTAAAGACCTGTTTATTTTAGGGCTTGTGGGTTTTGGTCTACAGCTTACCTGTCTGCTTCCCACATGCCCTCCTATAGGCATACTTAAGTTCGATACACAGAAACTGCATTCATTCCTCCATTTAGAGGGAGGCCTTTTGGACAGCCAGAACATTGTATGTGTAGAAGACAACTATGCCAATTAATAGTTCTTCATTGTTAGTATGAACCACCACACCAACCA
The DNA here is from genome assembly GCA_004026885.1 of Lyroderma lyra. Classification (NCBI taxonomy): domain Eukaryota; kingdom Metazoa; phylum Chordata; class Mammalia; order Chiroptera; family Megadermatidae; genus Lyroderma; species Lyroderma lyra. The sequence goes on from PVJL010013309.1 coordinate 21,233, forward strand.
AGGGTACTTGAGGAAAACTAATGGTATCTTTCTTCCAACGTTGAATGGCCTTGTCACCTTTATAGAAAATCAGTTGAACTTATTTTTCAACTCTTTATTGTGTTTCTTTATCTTAATGTCTACCCTTTCACCGATATCAAACTGTTAAATAATTGTGACTTAAAATCATGTAGAGTATGTGCTCCAACTTTGTTCTTCTTTTAAAACATTCTTTGGCTAGGAATTATACATTTCCATACAAATTTTAAAACCAGCTTGCTAATTTCTACAAAATGTCTGCTGGAATAACTTCTTGGGAATGCATTGCTCTATAGATCAATTTAGAAAGAAGTGACATGTATTAAGCCTTTCAACCCATGAACATGGTGCATCTTTCCATTTTTTTGGAGTGAATTTTTCTCAATAATCTTTTGCAGTTTTCACTGTAGAAGTTTTGTGATCCTTTTGTTGTATTTATTCCTAGGAATTTTATGATTCAAATGTTATTGCAAATAAAACTGATTGTAAGACTTTTACTGCCAGTGTACAAAAATACAATTGATTTTTTTATATTAACATTATATCTTGCATTCTTCTAAAACTAACATTAATTTTAGTAATTCTTTTTGTATGGTTTTTGGATTATTGTACATATACCGCCTTAGGGAAAGTATCATTTTTTTTTCCTTCTGTTCATTGCATCTTTTCTTTATTTCTTTTGCTTCATTGAAATTTCTAGGACCTGAAGTACAATTTGCAAGAAATAGTGAATGTGAGCATCTTTACCCTTTTCCTATACAAGGGGCACAAGGGGAAAACTATCTTTCACTTTTAAGTATTATGTTAGTTGTAGATGTTTCACATGTTCTGTATTAGAATGAGGAAGTTTCCTGTTATTCTTTGTTGACATTTTTTATTATGATTAGGTATTAAATTTTATGAGTTTTCATCTGTTCAAAGATTATATTATTTATCTTTATTCTGTTCATATGAGAAATTACATTGATTAATTTTTTAATGTTACACCTCCTTTGCATTACTGGTATAAATACTACTTGATTATGTTGCGTACATTTTCCTGTATTGATGGATGGGATTTGCTAATATTTACTTAAGGATTTTTGTATCTATGTTCCGAAGAGATATTGGTTTATACTGTGTGCATGTGTGTGTGTGTGTGTGTGTGTGTGTGTGAAGTCTTCATCAGTTTTGGTATTAGAATTTGGCTGGTCATATAAAGTTGATCAGTTTTGTTGATTTTTGCAAATAACTGGATTCTGGCTTTGTTAATTTTAACCTTCTGGGCAAAGCCAGAAGGAGGCTCAGGATACACCATTCCAAAATGTGCCACTTTGGCACATGGATTGTTTTGAGCCAAAGGCAATTAAGACTCAACAGACTCAGGAAAAGCTTCTTGTTTCTTAACTACCCAAAAGAATTTAGTTGGGGGTCCTGTACCAGGAAGAGAGCTAATAACAAAGATGAATTTTTATATCAGAAAGACTTATCTGCATGGCATGGCAAACATTTGTATACCAAACATCTACTTTTCTCATCTTCCTGTGATTTGTCTTCCTCCCCTTTGAGACCCCAAACCCCTACTCTCCTCACCTTAGTTCAGGGTGGTATGTAAGCCTCAACTAACTGAGTACTAGGAAGCCTCTCATGTCTTTGTGGGGCTCCCAGACATACAAAATTAAATTTGCTTTATCTTGTTAATCTGTCCTAGATCAATTTAATTATTAAACCAGCCTAAGAACCTAGGGGAAAAAAAGGTAAAATCTATCTGCTTCTATAGCCATAAGAAAGGGAGGAGGGAAATTCTGATTACCTCTCCAATTGATTCCCTTCCAAGGTATACATGCATTGATTATTCTTTACAGTCCTTAGGTAGTTGTCCTTTGCATTTTGCCTACAGTTTATAATTGTTATCAGTGTACAGCAGAGAGTTTGTCTGGAGAAGGGTTGGTCACATCACCATACCAAAGACAAAATTCTTTGTTAGTTTTTAAATTTAGCACAATAGCATAATTTTACAAGTTTGCTACTTTTTAATATCTTTTAATAAAATTTATTGTAAAAGGTGATTAATTAAATTATATGCTATGTAAAAGAGCGAGGTAGAGTAATATACTGAAATAAAATTATTTCTAAGAAATATGAATAACAAAAGGCAGTATAATTTGTTTCAAAACAAGAAAAATTGGAAATGTATATTTGAGTATGTGTATCTTTTTTAAATTTTAGCATAATTTTAACACCATGTAAGACATATATTTTCATTATTCTTTTTATTTTTTCATTTTTTCTTGATTATGTTAGCACATTATTTTCTTCTAAATGAATTTTAAGAGCACATTGTTAAGCGATCATTGTTCCATTCTTCATATAGTATTTTAAAAAAGATATAATTGGATATTGTCACTTTCTGGCTTAACACTCTTCAATAGTGTCCTTTATAATTCACAGTAATAATAAAAATAAAAATAAACCATGTATATAGAATTTTTAAGTGGTAAATGACATGTCAACATTTTATTGCTGTTCTCAACCTGACTTACATATATACATACATACATAGTTACGTTTCCTAGTTCCCCAGTGAAAATGACGGCCTCTATCTGAACTTTTAGCTACTATGCAGTGAGTCTTCCTATTGCACTTAGGAGAACTATGGCCTGTGTAACAGTCAGTGTAGTGCTTAGAATGGGATAGATTTTTCGATATTAACAAGCAACCACAAATTCTTCTTACAAAAAATGATTGTATGTTGGGAACCAGATAATTACTTAATGATTGTCATCATTATATACTAATAATTTGGGAGTTGGGCTCATGTGAGAGGAACATGATGACACTAGACAACTGGAAAGAGATGGGAGAGAGATGAGGACTGTCTGGAAAGTATCCAGCCATGTAATATGAAAAATAGAGGCATTTATGACAGGATTTTTTCCAGACAGCCCTTGTATATAAAGAGGGCATTGGAAGAAATAGAAATTGCTACAAATTGCCTGCTACTGCATCATGACTATGAAAGGCAAGGATGTTTACTCTTGTTCCTTGTTTGTTTAACATTACATGCCTTCAATTGCTCGCCTCTGGGACTCTCCTTAGTATGTATTATAACCCTTCTACTTTATGGATAACTGCCTTTTTCAATATACTCTTATGCTATAATCAATATTTATAATACAATTTTCACATTTCAAAGAATTTACTTGCACTAATTTGAAAGTTATACATTCAAGTGTTGAGGAGTCTTGCACAGTGCTAACACCCAGCTGACTCCTGACATTTCCCTTTTTAGTGTATATAGTTTATAGAGGCTCTCTTTTATTCATGAGTTCAATGTGAATTATTCTATATTCTAATTATTTTGATTTAATGGCATGACTAAGTTCTCCATACAGTCTGTAAAACGACGTGTACTTCCTCATATGTATATAGGAGAGGGAAAATAGTTAAGTTAAAGAATATAGAAAAACATGACTTTAAAAAGCATTTGAAATTTATACCACCAAATTATATGGAGAATAATCTTTGCGAAGCTTTCTTTTAATGGAGATGTTATAGCATATAAGGAAGTTTAAAGGAGTTCGGTTTCATTGTTTAGCTAACTGAGCGTGAATGAGTTTCTATCTCCCAGGTCCTACAGTGTGGTGGCTCTTTGACCTTCAGTTATTTAAATAATATTATTGTTAGCATAAAAGTGATTTTGCCCATTGCCAGCATGAACTTTATGATAAGTATCTGTAATATTTTTAGAATCTACAATTCTTACCAAAAGAATTGGATTCAGAAGACTTGAGTTTTAGCCTTAAATTGAAGAGGGCAGTTAATGCCAAAGAAAATGACAGATGTCCCTCAAGCTGTTGCCTTGTACTCAAATAATAGTAGATTCAAAGCCAGCTCAGCGTTTTCTAGAACCTGATATTTCATCACAGCTCTGTCAACACAGCTTGATCAATGTCTTCAAAGGAAAGATGGAGGCAAATGGATGATTAACTTCAAGCATTTGTCAATGAGATTAAGCTTGGAGCAGTCCTGGGCAATGTGATGGATGTCACAGAGAATCCTCTTTGTGTCTGCTAGTCAAATGGAATAACTGTGAAAGTATTTAATGGTATGGAAGAATCCTCATTGCTCACCTTCAGTTTCCCTGAACTTTTCTGGGCAATATTAATATTCTTCATTGTCAAATGATAGAGCCAGAAAAGGGAAGCTTGGGACACAGAAACAAAAAGGAAAGACACTTTTAGTTAGAAAGAAAAAGTAAAGACACATTCAATTCAACTCACCTGCATGTTTGGCTTTGCCAGAGGCCATTATTTCTTCTGTCATTTTACAAAATAAAATACATACACATATATGATTGGACAATATGCATGGTGGAACAAACTTGAGGTTTGGATTCAGAAGACTTGAGTTTTAGCCCTAGTACTGACACTCACTAGATGTGAGACCATCAGCAAGTTATCTACATGCTCCAAGTGTCATCATTCTCATCAATAAAATGGAAATAATAAGCCTGCTTCTTAGGAGGTCATGAGAATTAGTGTACATACAAGTACTTGATGCATAGTAGGAAAGGTTTTATAAAGGTTTATTAAAAAAACACATATAGCTGGAAGGCAAGATGGCGACTGGAGAGGAGGTCCCTAAAGCCTCTCTCAGAAAACACAATTAAATGGCCATCCAGGAGCCAAGAAAGAGGATGCTGAGTGACAAAATGGCTGTTGAGAAATCCACAAATCACAAGTAAACACCTGAAGGTTGGAGAGGGAAGGGAGCAGAGACTGCAACAGGATCCAAACTGCGCAGTTCAGGGGAGGGGAGAGGCCATGGGGGAGCTGGACTTTGGAGCTGCATGCTGGGGACGGAATTTAGGAGCCAGCCTCTGGAACTTTTGAGTGGTAGAAGGGCTGAATGAGGACTCTGAACTGCAAAGATGACACCCCAGCTCTAGGCCCCCTGGAGAACTACACAGGGCTGCAGTTCCTGTTCCCAGCCCACTGCAAAGGCGACCCTGCTGTCTCAGGCCAGACCCACAGCTTTGGACTTATAGAGCATGCACTTCCTCGTGCACCCCAGGGTTCTGAAAGCAGTGTGAGCCTGTAGACAGCCAGATGCTGAATCAGGGCTAGGAAGAAAAGACTGATTGATAGCATTCACCTGAGACAGCAGAAACAAGCCTCAGAACAGCTTCTCCAGCAAAGGGCAGAAGGCAGAGCTGCCCTTGGAGCGCCTTTTGTTGGCCTCTCCTCAGGATATATGTGCATAGCCTCCAAACGCAGCAGGAGATCAGAAACAAGAAACAAACAACCCCCTCTCTCCCAAAACTTGACCCCCAGTGCCACCTAGTGTCTGCTCTACAGCAAGACACCACAAAAGCAATAATCTGGGCACTGAACATAAAGCCCTCATGTCAAAGAGGAAGAATCCAGCAGACAGGATGAATTCCTTAAAAACTAAAACTCCTCAGAAAGAACATGAAATTTGCCCAGAAGGCAGCTTCTTAGAAGTGGAAGGGTCTGATTTAAGTGACAGAGAATTTAAAGCAGTCGTTCTAAAGGCTGTGAGAGAAATGAAAACCTATTGGCAGAACACTATAGCTGAGATAAATAACATAAAAAAAGGATATAAACGACATAGAAAAGGAACTCTGTGAACAAAAAGAACAATTTAACAAAGAAATTCAAAACATAAGAAAGATTGAGACGGAAATCCGAGAAATAAATAATACGATAAAAGAAGTGAGAAATGAAATAACTGCCATAGGAAACAGGACCAACCAGATGGAGGAAAGAATTAGTGATATTGAAGATCAGAACATGGAAACAGCTCAGAAAGAGGAAGAGAGGGAATATAGAACCAAAAAGATTGAAAGAACTCTGCAAGAACTATCTGACTCCATGAGACAAAACAACATCAAGATAATAGGAATAGAAGAGGGGGCGGAGCAATCTACAGAGAGCGTACTCAAACAAATCATAGATGAGAAATTTCCAAACCTTTGGAAAGATCTGGAACCCCAAGTGCAAGAAGAAAACAGGTTCCCCAAATACCTGGATCCTAACAGATCTTCTCCAAGACACATGGTACTAAAGATGTCCAAAACTAAAGACAAAGAGACAATTCTCAAGGCAGCCAGGAAAAAAGAACTATAACCTGTAGAGGGAAACCCATCAGGCTGGCATCAGATTTCTCAGCAGAAACTCTACAAGCCAGGTGAGAGTGGAACCCAATATTCAAAAATTTAAAAGAGAGAAACTTCCAGCCAAGAATAAATTATCCAGCAAAATTATCTTTCAGGTATGAAGGTGGAATAAAGACCTTCTCAGACAAACAGAAGCTGAGGGAATTTGCCAGCACGAGGCCAGCACTCCAAGAAATACTGAAGGAGGCTCTTTGGCCTGAAACAAAACATCAGGAAAAATGGAACAAAGTTGGGGCAACAAGAAAGAAACAAAAATAAACAAACAAACAAACAAACAAACAAAACAAAGAGAAAAATAAGTAATGGCCACAGGAAATCCTCACATATCAATCATCACTCTAAATGTTAATAGACTGAACTCACCAATAAAAAGACACAGAGTAGCAGACTGGATTAAAAAACAGAACCCATCCATATGCTGTCTCCAAGAAACACACCTCAGCCATAAGGACAAACACAGACTCAGAGTGAAAGGATGGGATACAATACTCCAAGCAAATGGTAACCAGAGAAAAGCAAGAGTGGCCATACTGATATCTGATTAAATAAATTTCAAGTTAAAAAAGGTAATAAAAGATAAAGATGGTCATTACATAATGATAAAAGGCACAATGCAACAACAAGAAGAGTTGACACTAATCAACATATATGCTCCCAACCAGGATGCACCAAAATACACAAAGAAACTACTAACAGACTTGAAAGGAGAAGCTGATGAATACACAATCATAGTGGGAGACTTAAACACCCCACTAATAGCCATGGACAGATCATCCAAACAGAAAATAAATAAGGAAATAACAGCTTTAAATGACACATTACAGCAATTGGACATCATTGACATTTACAGGACACTTCATCCAGCAAAAAGAGACTACATCATCTTTTCCAGTGCGCATGGAACATTCTCAAGAATAGACCACATGCTGGGACACAAAAGTAGCCTCAGCAAATTCAAGAAGTTCGAAATCATACCAAGTGTATTCTCAGACCACAAAGCTTTGAAATTGGAGATCAACTGTAAAAGGAAAGCAGAAAATAGTTGTAATGTCTAAAGCTCTAATTTGCTATTAAAAGAATAAGTACTTATCTACAGGATCACTTCAGCCAGGGAAAATGATTATTTTGACAAAGATGCTGGACTGTATAGGATTCGTTTAATTTAGGAGAATTGGGGTTACTATCTTATCCTAAGGAAGTGGTGAGGTGCTTGATGGCAGGAATCACAGACTATGTTTGTAGGAATGCAAAATGCTCACTCTACTCCTGGAATTAGCTGACTTCAGTCTCAGCAGGTCATGGGTAAAAGGGAAAGGGAAAAACAGAATGAAAATATAGAAAAGAATAGGATTGTGTATATATCCCACACAAATATACCTACTGTGAAAGAGAGAGAGGTGAACACAAAGGTACAAATAGTAGAAAATAAAAGGAGGTGTTGATGCACTGTTAGAATATTAGGTATTGTTAACATAACACTCACTCTTTTCACTGTTCTACTTTTCCTTTGAGGAACACATTGTATTAAAGAAAATTATTATGCCTTGGAGGTCTTCCAGCAACGTAACTCATCAGATCCCACTTCTTCAATGGGACTGGAGCACTGAGCATCCCAGGAAACATGGTTGGATGTATAAGTGGTGCATCACTTCTGTATGGGCCTCAGTGCAGGCACTATGGAAATGATGTGGAGGGACCTCTTCTAAAGAAGGAACTAGGGCCATCCAGTCTTCGCCAGGTGGTCGTGCAGATGCAGTGATTCAAGATGTGAAGTCACTAGAAAGAAAAGGGAGAGACCTCATAAAAGCCAGATGTGGAGGATAGATCCTGAAGGCATGTCTTGTGCTTAGTGAAATCTCCTAAGTGGTATTCTGTAGTAACGCTCTGGTCTCAAGTAAGAGTAGGAGGAAGGAGCAACTGAAAGTTCTCTTCTGGATGGGACAGTGGCCACAAGGTGCCACAGATGTGCCAACACAAACTTGAAAGTTGTCTTATCTTTCTCCTCATTCCTGTGGTGTCCCATCTCTTGCTTCATGGCTTGTAGTAGTCTGCACCAATGCTGAAGGAGTCTTTTTCTGCGACACATTTGATTCTGAGCTGCATGAAGGACAAAAATTAGTGCTGTTTCACACCACATTTGCGAGTGAAAATATTCCTTGCATTTTAAATAATCATCTTTTATAGCTTAAATTCTTGTTTGTTGGTTAATTCTTTAAATTGATGATCTTAAATAGCTTAGTGTAACTTAGTGCTTAGGTAAAACTCCAATATGTTTACTAAAAATGTCATTTTTCTTAATTTCATCCACATGCTTAGATTTCTGATTTTCTGGCATAGCTAGCTTGAATATGTTGTGAGAAGTGAAGTTAAAGTTTAGAGCTAAAATCACTGGTTTGGGGAATCAGAACATGTAGCTCCTGACTCAATTTTACATAAAATTTTTAAGAGGCAGTGTTGGGGCATCACTTACACCTGCTTCATTCAATGACAATTTTGTACTGCATTGCCTCCCTGGAATAGTTTGCAAATATGAAAATCTATAACCAAATTGCTTGGAAAAGTATTTTTATTATAGAACTTTGGTGAAAGCCCTTCAAACCATATATATGTAAATTGAAATAAAAGTTGTGCTTAATAAGCTACTTAAGCCTATAATCTTTTCCTCTGTAACACTATTGCCATTATAGAATTAATTAGGAAGCCTTAGAATATATTATAATTATATATAAATACATTCATATATGTAATATGTACATAAGTATATACATACATATTTATATATGTATGAATATCTGTTTTATATAATATATGTGTTTGTGTGTATAGAAGAAGATATTAAAATCACAGCTTTTCCTTTTTTGTCACCTGAAGCCCCAGTGCAAAATGCTAAATTCCAAACACAAAATTTGTATTGATAATTGTTAATTGTCCCAACAGATTTACACTAACAGAAAGACACATGCACCTGTTGGGTCAATCAAATAAGATTCCTTTTTCAAATAATATAGAGGGAAGTTTGTGCAGTCAGCAATAATCTTCAGGACAACTCTGGAGGTGTTCCTTCCAGACTCCAGCAGGGTAAGCAGTTGAGGATGGCAAAGTTTGAGTCAGCAAAAGCCCATCAGAACCTCAGCAAATACAACTGCTAGCCACACTCCCCAAGTCAGCATCTTACATATACAAAAATAAAAAAATCTTCAATTGTTTTGATGCTCATTTGAGAGTTTTGCCAGTTGCTTGAGAGTGCTGGGTACATTTACCCGGCATCTATCAATCCCCATGGGTGGTGGTTAACTGAGATTTTACTATATTTAGGAGCCTAGGGTATGTCTACAGACTGTACCTCAAGTAGTATGGATGTGTGTTCAGAGGAACACCTCTTCTGAGGTGTATTTGTCTCACAGATCTCAGGATTATACAACATGACTGCTGAGTAAAACAAAGAGCAAAACACTCAGGTGTGACATCCGTTATCACCATTGTCCTCCTAGGCTGACTAAGTCTAGTCCAGTTAAGCTCCTGAACTTACAGCTGCAGAACAGAGAACAGGGCTGGTTACCCAGAGCTCTTTGGGAGTTGGGTTAACACAATCTTAGCCCAGCCTCAGGTCTTATTCTTCAACCACCAATGAGGCTATACTGAGTTGTTCTACTCTTTCCCTAACTTGATGGTTTAGTCTTCAGTTTCACTAAAGATTTTCTTCAGGTTCTGGACTGTGTGTGTGTGTGTGTGTGTGTGTGTGTGTGTGTGTGAATGATTCAGAGTCCTGTGCCCTAGGAGAATGGAACAATATCTAACACTTTCCTTTTATTTCTTCATCCCTTCATTGTTCAAGGAAGATAATCCCTGTGTGCTGGTTTAGCAAACAGGGCTGAGGCAGTCTTCTCACCACTCTCAGAGTTAAACTGAAAAGAAGAAACACAATGCAGGCAATTTTTATAATAAAATAGTTGACAACCTATCAGTAATCTTCAAATCTACCTAAATTCACCATTTGGCTCATGTTGGCAGTTAAGACACTGATTATTTAACATAGCGAATGAGTGTAGAAATGCCTTCCTATCTCAGATGGATAAAATCTTGAGCAAATATTGGGGAAATAGAAGTTTTTTTTGGATAAATTTGAGACCTAAACATTTAATAAAAATGTATAGTGGTATAAGACCAACTACCTATGGAAGTAGTCCTACTAACACAACTTAGATATTTCTACAGGTTTATATGTGACTAGTGGTCTGTGTTTTTCAGTACAACATCTCAGTGGGACAGTGATAGACCTTATTTCCAGGGTAGCTTTCAGGCATGGGTGTTGGCTTGCATACTCAGTATTACTCCTGTCACTATGCATTCTCACAGTTTGCTGATGTGGTCCTTGGACTCACCTCCCTTCTACAGTAATTTCTTTCACTTTTCAATCATTGAGTATCTCACATAGGTTGGTTAGTTATTAGGTACATCAAATAGCTCAGTGAATTTTTGTATTTCTGCACTGGAGGGAATCAAGCAAGCTACAGAGCATTTGGAGAAAAGAAAAGGTAAAAACAGAGAGAAAACTTGGTACGGAGAGTCCTTTCTTTGTATGCATTGCATTTTTAGACACTCAAAACACTAAATGAGTCAAAGTTTGTTAATATTTGAAGATTCCCAGCTCCTGATTTTTTAAAAAATATTATAAAAAGCAACTGAGAGGCAGCAGCCGTTCACACATGGTTTTCCCTCTACTCTTACAATGACAATTTTTGCAGAGCTGGTCATTTTTAAAAACAGGAAACTTTCTTTGTTAGGCGTCTGGGCTTTACCAGTGTATAATGAGTGATTTTGATCAATTGCATAAATTCTCTGAGTCTCAGGTTTCTCTTCTATAAAATGAATGTAATATTGCCTGACCTCAGGATTAGAGGTACCAAATCTATCTTTACCTGTCTATCTATCTATCATTTATCATCAAAATCTATCTATTATCTATCTATATGTTTTAGGCACTTATACATTTCTCTGGGCTTAGCCTGATCTGATTCAGGTGGGTTTCTTGCCTCTATGTCTGCTCTATCTTGCCTCTATGTCCAGAGCTCTATCAGCCTTGCTTTTCAAGGTGTAATCTCACTGTTAAACATTCTTCTTTGCTATTATAGTACTTGATACTCTATTGGTTTCTTCTGCCATGAAGTATCTGGACTTTATTTCTCTCTCTGGGATCCCTAATGTTCTCTCCATACCCAATGTGATTTCTCTTTTCTGCGGTTTTACTTCAGAGTGGACCTTTCTTTTTTTTTTTAATTTATTTTTATTGTTAGACTTATTGGGGTGACATCTGTTAGCAAGGATTACATAGGTTTCAGGCATACAGTTCTACAGTGCATTGTCAACTTGATGTATAATAAGTTCACCACCTAATGTGACTTCTCTTTCCATCACCTTATATTTAGCTTCCCCCCCTCCTCTCCCACCCCTTCCCCTTTCTCCCCTCCCTAACCCACTCGTCCCCAAATAAACATTAAACTATTGATTGTGTCCATGGGTTATTTGTTTGTTCATTTCTTTTTTTC